>UELX01001319.1:0-46410 GCA_900480035.1 Eupelmus urozonus | reverse complement strand
GCAGAGTATGTTAACAGAATCTGCCCACTGAACAGAAAATTTAGGATATTCTGGGCAAATGATAGTCAAATTTTCTAATTTGTATGGGTTTATTAAAAAGCGGGCAGTAAGATTTTTTTCTATTTTACGTAATCCATACAAAATCTTTATTTAGCCTTTTGAGTGAAAAGCAAAAATAACGTTTAAACATTCTAAATATAATGACACAAACACAGAAACTATCTAAAAATTTCGCATATAGTTTATTGATTGATCTTACCTTAAAATTGCATACATTCCGCAAAAGTGCTTCACACTGCAGATGTAGGTATTTATAACAATCACATAAATTAAACCACTAAAAAATGTAACTACGCTACTATGTAAAAAAACTTGAATAGTTCGTAAACTGTTGCTAATGACCCATCGATTAGAATAATAAAGATAGAGTCTTGAATAGCTGTTTATATCTATGTTATCATCACTTACCAGGACAGGCACATAACTAACAACAAGAAATAAAAAATAAAAACTAAAAGTACTTCCTAAAACAAAAGAATTTTTTGATTCATGAAACAAGCATCAGATTTAAATGAATATAAAGCAATGTCATACCTATAAATATGTAAATGAGCCACTGACCTTCACGAGAAAATTTGTGTAATATTTTAAGTTCATTCTTATCAGTCAAAAATTGCCAATTTAATTTAATTATAACATATAATTTTTTTAACTAAAATAATAAGATAAATATTAAAATAAAGATTAATAGTTAATTTTTATAATAATTAAGAACATTTTATAACTTGTTGGTTAAGATTGTTAAAAGCAACATTTTAAAATTAAGTTTTGAGTTAAAAAATAAAGTAACTATATCTTATTTGAGTATAAATTTTTAAATCATAACTTATTAGTTATTTTTATGATATCCCAAAAATTATATCTTAGAAATTTTACATAAAATAATAAAAATATCTAATTCATAAGGCGTCCGAAAATTGATGCATATTTTTATTCATTTATAATTTTACTTTTTCTATGTACACACGAATAATATAAAATATTATCCTTTAATTATTGTCGTATTTGATTTATTGAAAACTTATAAAACTACTAAAAAGCTCTCAGCTTATTAGAATATTATTCCTTAAAACAATCCTAAAATTAGTTTATTAAACCATACCCGTAACTCACGAATGTATAATCGTGAACATTGTACAAAAGCACCAATTAAAATTGCAATCACCACTATAGTTTCTAATCGTATCACATGGTCCGTGCTCGTTTTGTCCGACAGTCCGTCAATCTATTTAATAAACATAAATTATTTTTTCATATTACTGATACATTATAAGTATTACAATATTTGTTAAATTAAATTAAATTTATATTAATAAAAAGTAGAATTACCAAGGGTATTATCAGAGACCAAAATGAAAGTCCCATTAAAATATATATAGTTCTTTTCTTAAATCTTGGTTGATGTGGCCATAAGCCATAACACATGAGGAGCCACTTACTGTGTCTCATGAAAGTAACTTCAAATATGTCCATTTTCTTATTGTTCAACGGCTCACGTGATGTAAAAAGGCATAAACTAATATTAGTAAACTCCCAGTGAGAAGGAGTGATAGAAAGTAGCGAAACAAAGAAAAAATGTTTTTATTTTCCAAAATATGAAGTAAATATATAAATAGAAGTTTAAGCATTTACAAACAAAACAACTTCTGGTTACTGACCAATAGAAATTCTTTTACACGGCGCAACGAATACTACGAAAAAACTAAAAAAATAAAAGTGAATTCTCCGATAATAACGTTATTCTCATTTCCACAATTAACTATTAGTAAACTCTTATTTAACGGAACGTCTATTATGCTATAACTAATAGCTTCACTTCAAAAAATACAAATAAGAATTAGGAGAGAAAGGAAGTAGTTAATCATACAAATAAGTAGACACAATGTTTCTAATACCTTGGAAAAGTTTCACGTGGTTGATCAAGTGATGTATGTAGACTATATGCACAAAATTTGACCAATTAGATAAGTGAATTTATCGGCCTTTACCGAAGGATTACCCTTCAAGGTTCGAAGCCTATGCACCTGTTACTTTACTAAAACATTAAAACAAAGATATAACATCTATATAACATCTTAGTTCATTGAAGATCGATAAATTCATTTACAAAGATCTAAAATTTATTGTTAGTGTATACACTGTAAAACCTCAAAGTTTCACTAAAATTAGTGTCTCGGAGGTAGGAACTTCTCTTTGTTAATTAAAAGTATTATATAATGAATATGAAACATTTTTAACGTAGCTAAATAATTTTTTAAAACAAAATCATTAACTGCCCCCCACGAGGCCCCTTAATAGTACGAGGCAGCGTAGCGCAGCTTAACCTTAATCACATAAAAACTTCAAATTTTATGAATAAATATTCAAATAGATATTAAAATATGAAAAAAATATCGTTCTCTACAGGTACAAGATCCTGTATAATTTAAAATCCATATAAAACAAAAACAAATAGTTAAATTTCCGAATTTCTTTTTAATCTTAAAACTGTGTTAAAATGTGAAGAAAATGAACTATTGATCATTAAAAACGTCCGCTTAGTTACTAAAATATTTTCATCCAAAATTTTGTTTAAAAAAATTTTAAACCTTAATATCTCTGCTCCTTATAAATTTATGATCTGGGCAACGAACTTAGCTAAGGTATATCAAAAATCTACCTTCTCTCAAAATTTCAATTTAATTGAAGCATTTTTACTCCAGCAATCGTTGCACATAAAAAACGCACTTTTTCACATTTTAATTTTTTTTCTCAAAAACTAACCCACATAATAAATCCAAATTTATACAAATTATAGATATTAACATTCTGCATTATCATGATTTTTGCCAACGTAGCTGAACATTTATTTTGACGAGGAATTGACGAGGATTTATTTTTGGTGAGGAATGATCATATTACACCGTTATACGATCCGTTATTCCAGATGCAAGTGAAATCCATTTGCTCCAAATTGATTTCGATTTAATTTTTGACATAATGGCAATCCGTTAAAAGCAAGAGATATTTAAATCTAATATTAACGACAATATTTTACTAAGTATTTATTAACTTTTCTGTATCAGTAACTTATCAAAATGTTTATTAATATGTATTAAATTTTTATTTTAGTTTTTAATAATAAATATATTTCTTAAAGTTCAATGAAAGCAAAATTAAAAATCTTGACTGAATAAAAACGAGATTAAACTTTACGATTCAATAATAAAATTAGTTTCTTTAATGTTGACATTTATTTTAAAGGTTTTCACTTTTAATTTACTTAGTTTTAGTCAGCTAATAGGTACGATTTTTGTTAGAATTTTGTTTGTGAAAATCGATAAAGTCGTCTCCAACTTTATTTACGCTCTGACGAACCTTAGTGTAACTTATACTTAAATATCTCAAAGTTGTTAAAAGTTTAGTGAAGCAATTAATTTAATAACATTTAAGTTAAATAAGTTAATGAACCATAGAATTATCTACGCTTAAATATATTAAAGTTGTTAAAACTTGAATTAAACAATTAAGTGAATAATATTTTAGTTCAATAAGTTGTTAATTGTTTGTTAGTACGATTATTGATAATTTACAGTATTAATGACTTCAATAAAACAATGTTTGCTTTATTATATCATTTTGCATATGTCCACTTACCTTACAGTGAGGGTTAATGTAGCCTTAGGTCTGGAGTAATTAAATTAAAACATGTACTCACTCAACTATTTATATGCACAAACATAAAACGTGAATATTTTAATAAAAATAACAACAGCATCTCTTCTCGCTATACTTGTTTGTTTATAATGCTCAACTTTTCATCTCTATTAATTTTGATTTATTTATTATTTATTATTTTTATTTCCACTTATCACTGCAAGTTTACCGAACGATTCTACCTTAAATTTATTTAAATAAAAGAAAATGTATTTTTGCAATGAAATTGTATTTTTTGTTAGCAGGGTTTGATAAGAAATAATCACGACTTTATTGGTCGAATAAGAAATAATTTATATCCATACTTTGTAAGTTAACTACATTACGCAGCAATAATTGTTACAATAGCATCTTATGATACGTAGGTATATATAGTTAAAATATTCTTGCAAGAAATAAAATAAAAGATTTTGTTGATGCTCTCGAAAAATTAATTAAACTACTTGTAGCAAGTGGAAAAGGATATTGCAGATTTTAGATTCTAGCGGAAAATCGACTTGCTTCTAGTAGAAAACTTCTTCTTTGTATAAAAACAATCTGTTTGATGTCATTGAAAGTATTTATCACCTATAATTACTTATTCTAAAAAAAATATTTGTTGGAAAAATTGACAATCGACTTAGAGATTTTCACTTAGTAATCGAGGAAGAAATGAAGAAAATGAAGGTAGAAAATGGTCGAAAAATAACTTTTATAGTTTAGAGCGATAAAATTTCTACCAGGGTACTGACACAATTGAAAAAAAAAATGAGCATCTTTCAGTCATGCAGGAAAGTTATATAGTTTTGTATTGGTATATATTACTCTGTTAAACATAGATAGGGTAAAAATAAAATTTTATAATTAGGTTCACCTCTTTTTATTTACTCAAAAACAAGAAATAAAACTTAAATAAAGTCATATTTTTACAAAAATAATGATTCATAATATTTTCAACAATCTTCAGGAATAACATGTGTAATTTACAAAATTGATTATATCGTGTTTATATACTACAAATATAGAATAACAATATCATGTTGACAAAAATATCTATCTCACAGAAAGTTATTAGCGGCAATCTGTAACACTAATAATTTTCAAAAAATATTCATGTTATATATGGAGATAATAATTTATCTACGCACAATAATCTTAAATGTAAAGATATTAAATTTTAGGCACGACCGACTCAAAGGAAGCTGTTTTCATTTCATTTGCAATTTATTTCACCGTACCATAATTTTAAGAAAACTAAATTATCCACTGAAGCTGAAACTTAGTGTTTTTATGTAAGTAAGGCACGCTGATAGTTTCAATTTCGAACAGATTTCATTAATTTATTTCGTAAAATATTTTTTAGATAAAATCAACAAGTATATCAAATTATTTTATCAAATGTATTTTTAAATATTTTATATTAAATAGTTTTTAAGTGATAAAAAGTTGATATTACATTATACTTCATAAAGAAGGTTAGAAATTAAAACTATTCATAATGTGAGTTAATTATAACGTAAAGGTAAAAAAAAATAATTTAATTTTTTTAACAAACTATATAAAACTTTATATTTCAAGGGAAAACAAGAATACGCAATACATTCTGCTCTTAGTTTTTAATCTGTTTTAAGATTTCTTTTGATATAAAAAAA
The DNA here is from genome assembly GCA_900480035.1 of Eupelmus urozonus. Taxonomy (NCBI): domain Eukaryota; kingdom Metazoa; phylum Arthropoda; class Insecta; order Hymenoptera; family Eupelmidae; genus Eupelmus; species Eupelmus urozonus. The sequence goes on along the minus strand of UELX01001319.1, from coordinate 41,023 downwards.
TTATAAAATTTATTTCATAGTTTCCTAGTGAACAGAAAAATGTGAGAAATTGTGAATAACTGTTAATTATGGGTGACTTTTGTAACTCTTATTAGAACTTCTATGTTCAAAATACATATTCAACAAAAATGTGAATATCTGTGAATAACTGCGAATAACTGAGAATAACTGTTAATAACTGTGGCTTACGTCTCAAAATAAATATTTTATTACAGTAATTAACAATTATTCTCAATTCTTCACGTTTTTGTTTTCTAAGGTTTTACACGAAATAATAATTTTTTGATTTTTATATAAATTTTACTTATTATCAAAGGTATGATTTTTAAATTCAAACAATTTTTTTCAACAACAAAAACATGTTTAAATATTTAAAAATAGTTATTTTATGCCACTCTAACATAAAAATCCTAACTTTATAATGATTTTTCAGCTCTTGTGACATAAAATAAGGTTAAATTCTAATGATATATCAGAAAGTGTGTACATATAGAATTTACTGGTCGTACCTAAAATGTAAAAATCTTTGCTTTTAACATATTCAAACACGAGGCGCGGGGCTGAAGTGCAAAGCACCCGGCTCTTTGATTAGTTCATAAGTTTTCTATCACAGTTTTTTTACTCTACATAATTTTGCAAACAATAATTATCATTTTTCTTCTGCAGAGATTTTTCGTTATAAAATTAAAACACAAGATAATATACAAGACATAAAATATTAATCCTAGACTTCAATACTATATAATAAAAGAAAATATTAGTAATATATGGTAAAAAGATATATAACTAACTACAACAATTAAGACTTTTGAACTGAAAGTTTCAACAATTATTTCATAAATGTTGAAATGGAATCTTTTGTTAATAATAAAAGTTTGAAAAAGGTCTTTGTTTAAAACTTTTTGTACTTAAATATGTATTTTTTGAAAACGCTGTTATTTTTTATACGCTTATTACATTTAGAATATGTTTTTATCTCGTTTTTTAAGTTCCATTCAAAAAGAAAAACACAAATCAACGGCTCCTATCCAAAAGGACGTACATCAGAAATGCGCGGAAGAAAGACTATTATTTTCAGTCATTTTTGAACAGTCGTACGCCGGTGCGATACTTAAGAAAGACGTATCTTTAAAAGTCATTTTTAAAAAGACGTATCTAAATAATTAAATTTTGAAAGGACGTATGCTACGAGTGCAATTCAAGAAAGACGTAATAAATAACTTTTTTCTTCAAAACCAATGAAGACGACGATTTAAAATTGTTATCGATTTATATATTACTTTATTACTAATTAAGAATTAACAGTTGTAATTTTTTTTATTTAACAAAAAATTTATATTTTTTTCACGAAAATATAAATAATTTCATCGCTGTTTTTAAGGCTTTATAGCAGATTTAATTATTTAAAATAATTTTTTAATTATTTTCATAAACATTTTTTCTACTTGAAAGTATTGTCGGCTGAGCTACGTCTTTCTTGAATTACACTCGTAGGATATACGTCCTTTCAAAATTTAATTATTTAGATACATCTTTTTAAAAATGAATTTTGAAGATACGTCTTTCTTTTGTATCGCTCGGACGTAAATCTTTTCAAAAATGACTGAAAATTATACGTCTTTCTTAAGTGCATTTCTTATGTACGTTCTTATGGATAGGATCCATCGAAATAAGCTAAGCAATATATATACATAAACATTATATTGTAAGTCTTAAATACGAGATGAAATCAGGAACTTCAAGGTAACTTTCATGATGCAGTTGTATATACAACTTTTAATTATATATTAAATTTTTCTAAGATTAATTTCAGTCCAACATCTAAAACTTCGCAAGCTGAAGACTATAACTCTAGGAACTTATTCTAAAATCGCTTGTTTACACACCAGAAAATAATTTTTAATTTAACTTCAAGAATATCGAACATCTGATTTTGCATATTCTTCAGTCTTTCATATGCTTTCTCCAATGATCTGTAAAAATAAAAAAATTATTTTAGTAAGTTCATATATAAATTCTATTTAATATCCCAGTGGAAATAACTTTATATTCCAAAATTATACAATATTAATAATTTTTTAATACTTTGAATTTTTTTTACATTTTATATTCTGTAATTATTTTTTGCATTGCCGCTCAAAGAAATTTTAAATAACGTGATGTCTATAGCAAAGTTTTATTAAAGCGAAGATTACGATTTCATTTTAAGAAGGAAGTAGATAAAGCGAATGAAAGAAATTATATTCGCTTAATATATCAGTAGCCCTATAACATTTCTTCCTGCGTGAAAAAATTTGTTTTTATTCAATATGCAAGTTGCCTTAAGTTCTCCTACAAATTACTAATCTTCTAACATTTGTAATAATTTTCTTAATCCTTAAAATAAATTAAATGCTATCCTATCATTTTTTTGTGCTAAAGTAATAAAGTTGTTTGTGAATAAAACAACGTTAGCCAAAAAATATTTCCACTCGGACAAGTTCTAAAAAAAAAAAAAAAACTGTAAAAACAAATTACATTTATATATTGAAATTTTCATGCACTATGACAATGAAAATCAATTTATAAAAAAAAAAACACCTTGCTTGGCAATAAATTCTTCTTTTAGCACTTCATCTCCATTAAATGGACTGTTAATTTTTGTACTTATGGTATTTTCAGACTTTACAGCAGAAACCAAATTATTAAAATTTTGCTGAGCTAAATCCATTAATGCTTTCTGCACATCCTTAGTAGTAAGTAAGTTAGACCTCCTTTTATCGAACAACTGGCCTCGTCTTTTTCATACTTGGTATTTCTATAAAAATTTTTAAAAAAACTTTAAGATTTGACTGACACGCAATATTTTTTATATAATCATTGTTATTTGAAAAAGTTGTATTTTTATAAATTACATAATAATTAATAAAAATATTGTTCTTTCACTTAATTATAATTTATGTAATCGATCTCATATATAATCTTGTATATTAATTTTCTTTCAAAATTTACTCCTTGAAAAGAAGAGCTTTTGAAAACTAGTACTTTAAATTTAATAATCAAACTTTCATATCAAAATTCCATTAAAATACAGTTAGATATTAACAATCCGAGAGTAAATTAGTACATCAATTGTTATTTTAATTTAATTTGATATAATTTTTTTAAAATATAGATGTTTTATAAATTTGAAAATAGTTTTGTATTTTATAAGTTATTATAGCTGATAAGGATATGAAGGTTTTAGAATTAAAACATCATATATTAATTATTCAGCTTTATTTTCAAAGATCGATAATTTAATATACACATACACCACTCGCACATAAATTTTTTAACAGGAGTTGTCAACGGTTATCAATAAAATAAATACATACAGTTTAGTAATCGTCAAATGCATAAGATGAGCTAACAAGAACAGTAAAATATAAAACAATCAACTTCACTTAACAATTATTTTAGGTTTCATTTAAAATAGTTGCTAATAAAAATATTATTTTTTTTGTTGTTGTTCATTACTCCACGATAATGACATTCTATCGGCATAATTAAAATATTCTTTGCAGTCGCTTATGATATTTAGGGATATTTTTTTATACATATACGGAGATATATGTACCTATCTTTAAGATATTTTTGCAATAGTAGTGGACTACTCTCGTGTCATATTACAACAATACAAACAGTCAATATGCATATCGTGGTAATTTTTTAGTTTATTCCTTTTTAATTTAACTTGTCGCATCGCGCATTTTCCGGATTCCGTTTACATGGTGAAATACGTAATGCTCATGTTGCTTTACTTTTTATTGTAATTTGACGCCTTATTGAGCCAGCTGAACGACTCATTTCTGTCTTGTACTTCTTATATGGATTAAATCGAACAGCGGTTTACTAGCTATATGGAATAAAAAATCCATTAGAAATGGATGGATTATCATATCCACTATCGTTTAACACTACAAATTAAAGGAGTTTAAACCTAAGTGCAACATCTAATTTTTACACCTATTTGAACTTCATTGAAATATCGGTATCGTTGTAGATACCAACTTTTCCACTTCTCTTTTCTCGATCATGGTTTTTTGTTCTTATTTTACGTACTACGAGGTGAAGCGCACATTTTTCTAATTTCTTATCAAATAATTCATTTTTAATCTCACAACGATGCTTGTCGTAATTACATTTTTACAATATATGACTCGCGTTATGTAGTCCTGCCTTAAATAACGAGACTTATAGTTTTGTACCAACAGTATCAGAAAATACAGATAATTTTTTTTTATTACTTGATATCAAACATTTTTCCGTAATCGGATTTACGAATTTAATGAAAAAATGACCATTAAGTTCTACGTTTTTGAGGTTACACACAAATGCGCGTCTTCATACGAATACACGCGAAATCAATTGGTTGAACGCATGCTCGATATGACCACAATATTTGCGAATTAGCACCGCAGAAATTACGTATACTCTTCATTAGAGGTGTTACCAATTGTTTAATATGTTTCTCGGTTACAGTCCGAAGAAATCAGTAAAATAGTTTTAGAGATATCGCGTAACACCACCGCTGAAGCTGAACATATTATTACGCTTTATGCTGCAGCGCGACAAGAATATCCATTTGCTTTTTATTTTCAAATTGAGGTACTATTATACGTATCAGACAGTTTATTTATTTATATATATTTTCACATCTTAGCAACAACGATGGGGGAAGGGAAAATTTTTTGTTCAGGTAACAGTTTCAACAAGTACTTACACCTTAAAAGCTAAAATATGGCATCGATGCATTCATGTGTTTTACAAATTACTATTTTCTTAATGTGATAATTCGCAAGAATGATCATCAGGAATGCTAATTTTATCACCAAGTGCCACAATTACGTCGTTTCTCTGAATTTTCTCTTTTCTCGGATGCAAGCGCACCTCGTCAATTTAGAGGTAATCGAGGCACCGTTCGTGTATGAATATGTGTGTATAACGAAACACATAGTTTATGTATAAAAAATAAACTTTGATCGGAGTATATTATTTTCTGCATCGCATACAATATTATCTGATGCATTCTTTCTTAACTAGCAAATCATTCTTGCAATATTGTTTGATAGCTTACACTTATATCGTATAATTAGAGCGTATCCTACATACTCTTAGAATATGTTATTAGATTATTACAAAAGTTCTTCTACCGCTCCCTTGATTTAGTTTTTTTAGAATGTAAATAAAAAGGAATCTACAGCGAGTTCGTCAATGCATTGTTTAAGTTTAAATGTATTTTATTATGCTTATTCTTCATTTTACGATGAAAAAGATGATTTTTTTAAACTTTGAAACAATTATTTAATTAATCATTTAATTTTAAATAAAACTCTATTTACAATTACAAAAAATATATATGTAGTATTTAATTATTTAATGTGTAAAATGTTCATAAAAATATTATTTTATATAAAATTTTATAAAAATTTTTAAAATAGCAACCAAAGCTTCGATGCTTGTAAATTTAATGATTTATACGCTTCTAAATAATTTTTTTTCTATTCACTTCTAAAATAATTGAAAAATAAATATTGGATTACATTTAAAATCAACAATGCAAGTAGCACTGTTAATATTCTCGTGTGCTTGAATTAAATTCCTCACTCATAATAAACATATACAAAAAACTTCTACTACTAAACAAAACTATAAACAACCATGCAGTATTATCAAATGATTAAACAAACGCGCTTAATATTGCTAACCATTTTTGTCATCATAATCATAAATAATCCATTTGTATATACAAAATTTACTCTCTACCCGTATTGAAATCACCACCGATTAAAACTAAAAAGATAAAAGGTCATCTAATGCAAGCACTCAGCAGTCTATTCCCAGTGCCGGCTAATCGACGCGCTCCCTTCTAGACTCCCTTTCTCCATTAAACCTACATATGCACGTCAGAGCGAGCATCGAGATCGAAGTTACATACTTATTACACGGAACCGAAAATCATAATCCTCTCTCGCTGCGTGCCCGACCACACGAGTCCTCTTTAGAAAAATACCCCCCCAAAAAAAAAATAGAACAAAGAAATCATGTGTGTGTGTTCTACCGCCGTGGCTCGAATAACGAGCGACAGCGAGCGAATCGTCATAACTTGTCCGGCGCGCTGGACTTGCCCGGCGGTGTGGCGCTCGGCGAAGGTGGTTGCTGGGCCGAGCTGGGTGCTGGGCCGACGCTCGTGCTGCGCTCCAGGGGACTGCTCGGCTTGCTCTCCGCGGGCTGCGATATGGCGCGCTTCGCCGACCTAAAACGTAAGCTGGCGTTAGATTATTCATAGCGAGCGCCGGCTGCTCGCGCTGCGGCACTTTTGGTTCTAATCTCTTTTGGTTTGCGCTAGATTTTGGAATTGTTTTTTTTTTTTTATATATTAAGGGTGAGCTAGAGCACATCGCGCGCTAAGTGAGTGCAAGTACTCCACGAGGACTTTGCTTTCTAAGTTTCACACCAGTCTGTGTATATACGTGTGTTTGGCTGATCGTCGTATTAGGTTGGCGTTTATGAGCTTGCGCAGTGTGCGTGTAAGTGTCGAGATGACGTTTGGTGCGGGTATACCTATGCGAAACTCTTGAGGAACCTTAGCTTACGACGCTGAGGGCTGATTGATTAAGAGAATTGTAAATTATTCCATTTTTTATAATTGCGAGAAAAATTAATGTTTCATACGCAGTATGGATTTGAAAAAAAAAATAAAAGCAAAGTTTGGATTTTGATTTAAATGTTAGAGATGCAGCGGCGTGGTAAGCTAAGGTTATCGAACTCGTGAAATACTTTAATTTCCTAGATGTATAACATCGAGTCGTCAATATCACTTCATTTCTTATCTAACATATTTCAAAAAATCCACACATAATATAAAATTTTAAGAGTCATTTAATAAAAAGTATAAAAAGTAGATTTGAAAATTATTGAAGAAGATTTTTAAATTATTTTTTTTATAGTTGTGCAGCATATACAACAAGCAGCAGTGCGTTCTTCATTTGACACATTGAAATTCATATGAAAACAGTAATTATTTTATTATTTTATTTTTATAAGTATATAAATATGACATCTTAAAGCGGACACTCATTATCAACAACCAATAATGTCTGTAAAGATCGTGTAATTTCGATACGTACTAGAATTTCGAGATCGATGTTGGAAATACTGCCTTATTATTTTTAAATACAGCTATTAATTTTGAACTCAATTGTAGGTATTTATAAATTTTATGACATAGTAATTTTCATTGAAATATAGTTATTTAGTCATTTGAGACGCCGGTTTATCGTATAAATTTAGCTGCTGTTAGTACACAAAAAGATTGATGCAGGCAATAAATAGAAATATTTATTACTTCCTGCCCAAGTAGCAATACTCGAAAGAATTTTCGTTCCACATATCGAGTACGTTAAGAACGGCAATAACCATGAATTTTTTAAAAAGCAATCATTTCCAACATTCATAGAAGTAATAAAGACAATCGTGACTTGAAGACTGTAAGATAGTATGTTTGAAATGGTAATGTACGATGTTAGCAGTGAAACATTAAAGCAATTAAGAGTAGAGTTACGATATTGTGAATTTATATATTTTGTAGTAGTTCGATGAATGCAGTATATAAAGCGGAGGTTTGTAGGCTGCGCATATCTGTAAAGCAGTGTGAGATAGACATTTTCGTGAAAACAATGCAAAGAATGTAGAATAGACGATGTAAAGCAGTTGAATGATGAGCAGCAGGGTATCAGTGATCAGCACACCTGTTTGCGTGAATTTTCGGGGTTATATATGTATCTAAAACGATGTGAAAAAAAGATATTTTAATGTGATATGTAGTATTGTTACTCGATTATTGATAGTCATACAGTAAAATATGCAATATCAACTTTACAAAAGAAAGTTGTTTTTTTTTTTTAATTTCATACTTTACTGTGTAAGCTTTTTAGATGATTGATCCTTAAAGGCTTTAAAAATATAAAGTAGATTTTTTTATGATTTTTTGAAAAACTCCTTCAAATTTTTTTTCTTAATTTCATCATGAGTTAGGATTAGTAATTTTAATATAGCAAAGCCTTCAAGAATCAATAATATTATTTAATATATAAAAAAAAGTAAGCGAATGCAAAAAAATGCGATAATCCAAGTATACGATGCGATATACTTCTTTGATGTATCGCCCAACTATTAATAAAATTTTATATTTCTATTTTTAAATAACTTGAAAACACACTTTTGATAAGTGTATAAACTTTAAGAAGCTATTGTAATCTAAACGCATAACATTTTGTTACTTTACGCGGAATTTCATCTATAGGGGAAACTAAGTATACTAATTGAATTATTTTAGTTTCTAACTTTTTCTAAGTTACTTTGGATCCAACTATTTTATAAGAAATTATAATCAAAAGCGGCAAAGTCTAATTTTATCAATTTTGCTATTATGACTTTCTTTAATCAATATTATGCCGTATGTCCGTGAGTTGTGGTATATAATAATATATTCACAAGACAGCATTCACATCTAGACCATCGTGCAACGTTTATATGAACAAAAAAAATTATGATCAGAAGCTCTATAATTTGTTCGTGCTGTCAATTTTCACTTATAAAACAAGCAGTGACTCGGCTCGACCTACCACCAAATTCTCGCACCTTGAATTAATTTACGTAGTTATATAAGCTTGCAAATTCAACTACCAGAAATGGCCAAGTCGTTTAAAACTATCTTTTTAGATGAAATTGCAAAATTAGAATGTTCCTAGATATTTGAATAAACAAAAAATTATTTAAAAAGGATATTGAGCCAAAAGTAAATTAAAAGTTCTTTTAGTTTACTTCAAATCTAAAAATTCTTAATAAATTCAGATGAATTGTCAAAAGAATTTTATTTAAATAATCGATAGGTTCCGAAAATGAAAATCTTTATGGAATTCGAATATATCGTTTTGAAAATGAATTAAAATTAAAATTAATAATATTGTACCATCAGTATTCTGCTGACTTAGAACCTACAAAAATATTTATTTTATAGTACCTATATGTTTAGATTATTTTGTATTTTAATTAAATTATTATATATTAACATATGTTTAAAAATATTTGCGATTAGTAAATTAATTTAGATATCCTAGTTTTTCGCTCTACCACAAAATCCACGTAATATTTTTCATAACTCTATCAATGCCTCCTCTAAAAGTCAAAGCTCGCCAAGATGCAAACTGCAAGCCAGCAGGGAATTTTGGTGGGAAGACAGCGCTCTCGGACAAAAATTTCGTCTAGACACAAAAACATCAATATGAAAAAAAAAAGTAAAAATAAAATTTGAAAACCAAAAATACGAACATCAGGAACTTCATGACCGGGGCTCCGAAATTACCTTGGTCGCTAAAACTGAGACCAGAGAGATTCGTTCCAGGAACTTAAACGAAAACGTGTGCGATCAACCACAAATCCTGGACATAATCGTTCGTTTTAATTATTTCGAATATTGGCTTATCGTTATTTTTTCGCATCACGAGCCGATAATCTATAAGCGTACGAATCGAGAGAGCACAGGATGCAGGACAGTAGACGGCTAGAGCGTGTAGCGTGGATCGACGTGTAGGCAGGCCCTCTCACATCTCTCCTATCTCCCTCTCTCTCTCTCGGAGGATTTTTTTACAATCTATTTCGCTGGCCGAACGCGATTAATCCTCACAGCCGGCACCTGCAATTGTAAGAAGCTCGTGAGCCGCGCAGCCAGATACACATGCCTTTCGTCTACTTGTTTGCTATTTCGTTTCTCTTTTTTTTTTTCAAACATTTCTGAACAGCTTACACCTCGTTTAATTACAGACTGATTAACAATGATGTTTACATGATTACACGATTACACTAGAGGCAGTGGAGTGTGGAACTAGATGGCTCAAAAGCTTTCAGGGGACAGATAGAGACTGTCTCACACTATAGTTATGCTGACAGATTGAATCTCGGTGGTATCGTCTCGATTAAGCAACACTCCCGTGGAAGTCCCAAGAATGTTAATTTGGCAAACGTTGCTCTCTTTCTCTTTCTTTAACTCTCATGCACATATTCTTTATTTTTTAATCAAAAGTTTTTAACGTTTCTAATTTTAATCGTAGATGCATGCTTAATTACAGCGTATCATTATTCAGCTTAAAGCATGATGTTTTAATACAGCGGGCATTCACCAAATTATAATTTTCAGGCTTTCATTCGTTTATCTACAAAATAAGCAGCGAACTCGGTTAAATCAACAGCGCCGAAATATATACGCAATACTAAAACACCTAAACGAGTAAATATATGCGTAAATGAGCGTACAATGACTTATATATCGTATCTTTTCATCCAGAACTGTGAGACAATCTATCTACCTATGCTTGTCACATTCAACTCGTGGCGGATGGAGGGGCGGGGGGCGTGGGGGGTGGAAAGTAATAGCAAAGATTAGAAAGGAGAAAGACGAAGAAAATAGTTACCAATGTGAGTAAGTTAATTGTACGTAGATAATAGGCGTGTGTTAGATGTGACTAAGGTAGACTTTCCTTTTAAGTACACGCTGCTGCGCGCCGACGAGTTGACCGCTGTGTCGTTACTGGAACAGAGCCGAGGCTCGTATTCACACTCACACTAGCATAATATATCACACTTGAGATACGGCTCCACTAAATTAAGTATATATCTTTGATCTGCGGCCTCGTGGACCGTGGCGAAGCAAGAGGTTAGTGCATTGAGTGATTGATCAGAGAGTTATGCACGATCGAGCTTAAAGGTGAGGCTCACATTTGCGATTCGCCAAGTCCATGGTCGCTAAATCAACATCGGCCTCGTTATGCATGTTTCAATTTCTTTTTTTCTTTTTCTATTATTGCTCTACGTCAGTTATCTAAATTTTATCTACGTGGATATACCTAAGTTTATTACTAAGAAAAAAACCTCTACGGGATCGCCTACAAAATCCCTTCTCTTTTCTTTTATCTGGCCCTACGATGGAGTTGCGAAACGATTTTTTATCACTAACGTTAAAGCATTTTAACTGAACTTTTCTTTAAATGCAACCGATGGCAATGATTAACTAAGTTTTTCATCTTGAATCTTCTAAGTAACTAAAATCATTTGCCATCAGATGTATAAGTTTAGAAGCGATAAAAAACATCAGTGATAAAAAAAAGTCGTTTCAAAAAGATACTGTCTCTCAACTGCCCGAAAACCGTCAAAAACAGCTTTACCCGTCAGCATTTCGGAAATAACAAAACGTTAACGAGATACACAAAACAAAAATAATAACAATAAACGCGCTGCACAATCAATAATGCGCAATATATAATATTTGTTTTCGTCAATCAAAAAAGCGTATACAGCTCAAGGAGACAGCTGCGGCAGCGACGAAAAGAGACTTTCGACAGCTTTACGGAGCTTTTCGCACATAGTATATAAATATATCAAGGGGTAGAAAGATAGGAAAAAGATAAAGACAGAGTAGCCACGTGCAGTGCGTGGATTTCCTCACCTTCGTCGTCGTAGCGAAGCATTCTGGCCGGGCAGGCCAAACTGTCCACGCGGTATGACCATGCGCGCGTTGCCCTGAGCCGGCCTTGAGCCGCCATGCGCCTGCAGTGCGGCCAGATGGGCCGCATAGCCCTCCTGGAGAACAGTGGCCAAAGCGTGATTCTTCCGCGGAACTTTGCCCACTATGAAGATTTGATTAGGCTGCAGGTTGATGGACGTATACACGCTTATGTCCTTGTTGCTGCCGTAAGCGTGGTGGATAATTACGCCGTGCTCCTGCAGATAAGTTTTTATGAAGAGTGAAATTTAGCGAATTGAAAGATATTTATAAAGAAGTCGAAAAAAATTTATAGGTGAGAAGTTGATTTTCAAGAAAAATGTTATTAGATAAAAGGTAAAACTTATTCACTGTTGTAATTTATACGTTGTTAGTATTTTTATTTTTAATATATTTAAAAATTAATTTACCTGGATTAAGTTTTTGAGATAAGCAGCCTTATGTGCTAAAGGATCAGTAGATAAACCGTCAGCGAAGGACACGAAACCATGCGGGAAATTATGTTGCGAGAGCCACGAAACAACTTTATGCTGTTGCATATCTGGCCTTCCAGTTATGTAGATAATTAAATATCCTAATTCTTGCCAGTGCCTGACGATATCTACAGCGCCTGCTCTTACTTTAGGATCTCTTCCCGTTACGGACACACTCGCAGTGAAAGAACCATCAATACTAAAGACAACACACTCTGTTTTTGGTGGTATCACAGCCATAAAGAAATCTACGGACGTATGATCGCCTCTGAAAAATGAGTTCAATAAATTAGTATCAAAATATTATAGTTTTGTTTCATAAATTAAATGTAGAAACGATAATAGTTTACTCACCTTACTATCATTTTGATAGGATAGAGCCCATATCCTAACGTTTTACCGTCTGGAATTTGGTAATTTATTCTACCGCTTTTATCCGTTATTTCAGTCGAATAATAAACCCATTCCCCTGACTTAACGTCCTTCATTATATGAATATCTACTTTTTCACCTATAAATAAATTATATAATAATGAAGTAATATTTCTAATACTATTTAAAATAAATTATTTTCAAACTCTTGACAAGTGTAAACTTTTTAGAATTGTAATTTTACAAAATCTCTGAAAAATAACAAAAAATAATATTTTTTATAATTAAATACCTGTTAATGCTATTACTCCTATAGGGCCATACATAAATCTAGCTACGAGTACTTGAGGTGCACCATCTCTAACAATAAGATCATTAGCTCTATGATTTGCAGCAACATTCTGGAAAAATTCAATTAAACGTGTTAACTTTCTTCATACAATTTGCGGCGCATGTACCAAAGTGAGAAATAACGTAATCTTTAATTCGAAAAATAATTATTATTTTAACAAATAGTTGTAAATTGAAATCCACAAGATAAACTCATTTGAGAATGTCTTACTTTTAGTTTAACAGAGGTACGCTTCTTATTCCACTTCTCCCTAGGCTGGCCTGGACGGAAGCCGGTGAGTTCCTTGTCCTCGTGGCCGATCATCTGCAGGTCAAACCTGCCGAGCTGCCGGACGATGAACGCAATTACGTCCGAGGACTCCCAGTAGCTCGCATGAAACAGATGAGGTAAAGCGTTTGTAGGAAAGTTGGCGAGGCCTTCCGGGCAATATAAGGCGTAGTCTATCCTCTTGCTGCCCCACCATTTATGAGTAACTATAAGAAGAAGAACGGCAAGGGTAAGCATTTACGTAAATCGATGTCATACAGGGATCTAGCCTACTAAATAAGCAAAGAGCGATATATACGAGATGATACAGCTTGAAGAGGTATGCTATCTATACCCGACATAGTACTATGGATTGATATATCCGACAGTCTTCTTAGATGAGACATCGTCACGTTGGGAACGTTCAGTCCATCCGCAAACACTTGAGGATTCGTTTGTATCGTCTCCACTGTAACAAAATTGTATTTTTTTTCTTTAATATAGTACGTAATCAATTATGTCTGTTTAAAGTAGAAAAACTGGTGTAAGAAATCGTAAGAAATAATAAGAAATTGTAAGATATCGTAATTTTTTAAAACTTTCTGTAACCTTTAAATCAGTTTTGAATATCTTTTGCTATTTCATACGATAATTTACAAAATCTTACATTAAGTTATAAAAGTTACAAAAACCTAATTTCTTACAATTATATTTCTAGTAGAGATGAAAAAACATTGAAAAAGATTGCGTTTCATATTTATTATTCATCTTCATATTATTATTATTCTTTATACAATTATTTTTCCATATAATAACAGAAATGATCAACAAAATTAAATTTAGATACATTTTAATAGATAAAAACAACTAGGATTTTAGTTTTATAAATATTGACTTACACAAATGATAGGGCTGACCATTGCCCAGAGGGTACTTCTGGTACCGGGCGACGTTGACCGGTGGCAGGTGCGAAAATCTCGCCGAGATCAACGGCTCCAACCGAGCGGCCACAGGATCGGTTGGATGAAATAGATTGTACACTTGATTAACGCAAGGCCTACTTATGTTAATACTTTTATCCCCCGTCGCGGATATTTTTCTATACGCTAACACTAAGGACAGCGGACTGCCGAACATGAAGAATTCGCTGACATCAAAATCGAGCTTACACTGATGAGAATTATCACTGTAATCAAAAAATAATTGACAAATTAATAATTATTTACTAATTAATAATTTTGATTAAATTTCGTAAAACACAATTTTGAATAAATTGAAGAAATATTGAAATTTGTGAAGCAATGGGATAATGCCAATATATGACAATCAGTTTAACATCAGTCTTTTTTAACGTTTGATAAAAAAAAGTTAAAAAATAAATTTTAAAATTTAAGCGAGTATGGTTGACTAAAGGACTTTTTAATGTAAGTAAATCAACGAAAGTATCTCATACCACTAAAAAACTTTTAATGAAGTTTTTGGATTCAACATATTCACAAATATTTTATTAAATATTTTACTCGTTAACTCTAAATGCTGTTTATCTCAACCAACATTAGACCTACTATTGATGATACCTGATAGTTTTCATATTTCACCATAAAACGATTTAATAACAAAAGCATAAAATCCCAAAAAACCAGAACAGACTTCACAAAACAGCCCGTACCTCGTCGACGAAGACCTTCTCCTGGGCGACGGCGCCGACAGGTGCCTTCCGTCCTCCCCGCTATCGTGATTGTCGTTGTCCAGTATGCTGTTCTCACTGTCGTGACGCGACTGGTACTGGGCTGACCTGCACAGCACGTCGTAGGCGAGGATCGAGCCCACCGAATCACCGATAAAGCAGACCTGGCCGTTGAAGCCCCTGCCCTCCTCGCTCTTTATGAACTCCTGGTAGACCTGGTTGGCGCCGTTCACCACCCGCGTCACCGAGTCCTGGTAGTCCGGCGTCGAGGTGGCCAGCATCGGGATCGCGCCGATGGGTATCGTGTCGTGCGTTATCTGGGGCGTGTCCATGCACGACGGCGACACGTCGAAACTGTATGGGCTAAGACTGCGGGAAAGGTGCAGAGAAGAGGTAAAAGATTATTTATCAGATGATTATGGTGATTAGAGAGGTATTGGGTTGTGCGTTACAGATGGGAAGGATTTGTAAGGTTCATTTTGAGCTGATTTTGAGCGTGAAATGCTCGGAGTATCAATAGGTTTTTGTGATAACCAATCGATAAAGAAAGAATAAGTAATTCAAGTTTCAGATTTATTTTGTTATAATATCGTTATGATACGGGAGAAAATCTGACATTAACCAAATTTCGGGATTGAAAGTCGAGCAGAGAAAATGAAATTTTGATTGGGTAGATACAACAAGTTGAGTTCGCGTGACCCGGCAAGATAAACCGCTTTAATCTGCACCCTCCTGCGACGGAGCTTCTTTCTAATATCGTTCAAGGTCTATCCCCATAATAACGTGTTTGCTATCGCGTGCAAAAATCCAATTACGAGCCCTTACCGTTTAATATCAATAACAACGTTACATTCATCTCGACAAAAAATATCTTTTTAATCAGTATTTATTATTAATAAATCGATTATGCAAACGTAATTACCAATGAAATTGATTTTTAATGATTTCTAGTGAAAGACGTTCGGAGCTGAAACGAGCTATTAGCAATTAATGAATTTACTCACCTAGATAATATTCCGAGACCTTCAGTACAAATCGATGGACAGGAAACGAACTTGATTGCTATGTGTCCGACCATCGTGGGGTAGTGCTGCCTTATGACAGACTCGAAAGCTCCTTTGAATGTCGTTATGTCCGATTTCTTAGCTGTCAAGTCTACGTTTGCATCTGAAATTTTGTTGCTTATTATATAATGTATGCGTCAAGCTTAATGTTTTAAAATAAATAAATTCACGTATTGGTATGAATAAAACCGTTATAAAAAATATATATTGCTTGATTTAGCTAATAAAGCATTTTAATAAGACGTAATTTTTAAAAATCTGTTAAAAGCACAAAGTAGCTCCACTCTTATAAAACGATATCAACTAAGAATCGCAATAAACCGAATAATACATAATATAACGCAATACCTCAAGAAACAAAAAAACCCACCCTCTCTTAATTAGCGAACCGCAAAAACACTAAAGAGCTCCTCGCAAGCTCAAAAGCACATTCGTCATAAAAATTAGCCCAACAAACCGCGGCGGCCTTTTAAACATTCATAAAAGACTTAATTAGCCTCATAACGTCATAAACGAAAAGGCAGCGCGAAACGAAAAGAGAGAAAACGCCGCAAGGAGTAATTGACGAA
Organism: Eupelmus urozonus; assembly: GCA_900480035.1. NCBI lineage: Eukaryota > Metazoa > Arthropoda > Insecta > Hymenoptera > Eupelmidae > Eupelmus > Eupelmus urozonus. The sequence goes on along the minus strand of UELX01001319.1, from coordinate 24,679 downwards.
GAGTTTAACGGCGCGTAAGTCGTTGTATTACGAATTAGCATGAGGCTGCTATGCGGCGTACCTAGAACGCTGCCGGCGTGCATGACGATGAGGAGCACGGTGGTGTTGCAGGGCTGGTGCGTGGGCGAGTGCTGGGGCGAGGCCGGGCAGGAGACGTCGATGCTCGCCGAGGGCCGGATCTGCAGGCGCTTGCCGCTACGCTCGCTCGCCACTCGCTGGAGGTACGTGTGCGAGAATATCGTGTCGTCTGGAATGGTTGGAAGAGTTGATTAGTTTATGGGGGGTGGAAGGCTGGTGGAAGGTTGGAGCGAATTACAAATAGATACGGAATACGGGGTAGCACACTTTGGGTCGAGATGAATTAATTCTTTTTTTTTAATAACTAATTTATAACGTTGTTTGTTAAGGGTGTGAAGGTGTCTAATCTGTCATTTATTTTCAAATGTTTTATTGTTGTTGTTGTTTATAAGTGTGTTGTAATTATAAACTAGTTTCTACGTTTTAATACTTACAATTAAGTAACAAAAGTATGAAACAAAAAATGAATACCAAATAAGTCTTAATGCCTGATATTGTATAAAGCGAAAATGGTATATATTATGTATGAGAGATTTAATTATATTTGAGTTTAATTAATTCAACGTCTATATTGTAACGTTATTGATTTTGCAGTATTATATATTGTATTTGAATACTCTATCAACTTTTGAAAAATTTGGTATAATACTCACACAAAGTAAAAATTTATTGCAAAAATATGAAACCATTCAAAAATAACAATATCAAAGAAAAATGCAATGATTAAAAACAAACCAGCTATTAATTATATATTTTAATTAAAAATTCTGAAATTTATATCTAAATTTTTAGCACCATTTATATAATTGAATTATAAAATGCATATATACTAATTATTATTTTATAAAAAATCTTAGTTCTATAAGTTTAAGTGAACAAGCTAAACAAAAATTGAGATTATATCGATACATATATAAGGATATGTTGCAGTATAGATTATTTGTTTCACAATAATAATTTCCAAAAAAAATTATTTATAACTCTCAAATATAGAATACATACAAGCATAGAAATAAAAGAAATTAAGAATCCATAGTTTTCTATAAAAACTAAAAAAATCAATTTTTCAAAAACATAACAAGTAGACTTATTTAATTTTTATTAGAAGCCACAAAAACACATTATTTTTTATTATTAATACTTTCTATTTTTAAGTATAAAAGAGAAAATATGTTTTTATTTGTTATAAAAGAACCATCAAAAGAAAAATACGTTACCAACATTATTTTCTATAAAAAATTGTAATATCTATAAAAAATATAAAAATTAATAATTTCAAAATTGATTTTAGTTTTTTAATTTGTTTTTAGTTTAAATTTGCTATTAGGCTTTAAAACGCTACTTTATTATTACATTTTTATACAGCTCTACAGAATTTCTATTTAAAAATTAAAGTAATTAAAGAGTGATAACTATTAGAATTACTTTTTATTATAAACTAAAAATACGTAAGTACTAAAGAAATTTAAAAAATGTATATATTTCAAGCATTAAAACATTTTTCTTTGCAAGAATAAAAAAACATCAAATAGAAGAATGTTGCATTTTTTCAAGCAGATAAAGATCGAATAAAAAGAAAAACTTTCATGTGTGTGATAATATAGCGGGGATATAGAAAATAAGCAGTTCTTTTTAGAAAATTAAGCACAATTTAAAAAAGATACACTCATTAATATCGTGAAGTTATGTGATTTTTTAAAAAAAAGTTAGTAATCGATGAGAAGCCAGAATTAATTTTTCGCTACAGCGGACCGAAAATGCCACTTTTATACCCGGTTCGGAAATTGAAAAGTTGTAAATTCGGTCCACCAATGGCAGAAAATAGTATACACTGCATGGAGCAAAACAGGGTTTTCCCAGTTCACGGGTTTGCCTCCCTCATTTTCAGTTCAGGTGACAATTCATACGCGCTCTGGACATACCAACTCTTTTACTTTCTAGGCGCTTAGTATACTGTACGTTAAAATGTGCATATGTAGCTACTGACACGAGTTTTTTATTTTTATTTGTAAGCACTGGTCTGTACAGCGTACACTCAAATTAACAAAAGGTCTCACTTACGTTAGTTCAAATCTTGTTAATCAATTAATGTGCTTTCGAATACAGTTAGTTAATAAATATTTAATCACGTTTTTTTAATTTATTATTTTTCAAACTAGATACTCAGTAAAAACTTAAAATAATAAAAAAATAAATGAATTATTACTTATGCTTTAAATATTATTGTCATCAATTATTAAAATCTTGAGATAAAACATTTTAAAATATTCAAGATGTAACTATAAATTGATTACTGATTTGCAGAAACTATTGGCATTAATCTGACGAAAGAAGATTTGGAAGAGTATAAGTATATTACTAGCATCATCAGCTATGCATCTGCATTTTTTCCAGTGCACAAGTAATGGGTACAATTTTCATTTGTTTTCGATCCTCTTATTAATAATATTAAAGTCAGTTATTTTTATTACAATATGCAAGCAAGCTGCTTTATTCACAAGGTAAAGAACACGACGTTTACAGAAAATATTTGCACATTTTATTAAATGATTCATTCCAGTGTACTCGGGCATCACGTTAATATTTTTCCCAATTTTCCTCATACCAATATTATTATCCTGCAACAAAGTTCACCGTAAAAGCTTTATCAGAAAATTAAAAAAAGTAACTGATCGATAATGTATTCAAATTCCGATATAATGAGATTTCGTTGGATTATTAGCCATTTCGATGATTTCCCCTAATTATTCATCATTTATCATTGATGGTTGTCGATATTAGGCGCTTATAATTAGAATTACATTAGAATAGTCTATTACGTAAATGAAGCTAATTCGCTACACCTTTTCAATGACACAATAGTAATTATTAGTGCAAAATTAATACAAGAAATAAGAGCAACATTGATGAAAGAAATGAGATGAAAATACGATGTGTAAATTTATATAGTAAGAAAAAATGGGTTTCTAATCCAACTAACCTCTAGAAGAAACTATTTTTAACAAAATAAATGATAAATAAAGATCCTCTAGCAAAAAATTTAGTAAAACAGAATATCGAGCTATGTTAACAGTAAACGTATTACATATTGTACGTTATAAAAAAATTTCGAGCACATATATGATCGAGTTGCAGTTTTGCATACTTAAAGTTTTACTAGAGTTTGTTATTAAAATATTTTTAAAAGCATGCGCATCAACATGAACAAATACCTAAAAATTTGATGTAGTAATGTATGCTGATGCAGAGAAACTGTTAATGCTTTATAATGAAAGAAATTAACGAAGTGTGGATCTACATATAAAAATAGTCTCTCGATTTAAGAATAAAAATTTATATATAAAAAATTAAAACATACCTTGCTTATTAAGATCTGGCACCGTTGGCGACATCGAGTCTTCCTCTTCTGCTAGAAGATCCAAAGAACTCCATTTAGCTAATGACGAGTTATCTTCGAGTTCAAAATTCTCTGTATGATCAGAAATGTCAACCTGCTTTTTTAACTGACTTCGACTATACGACGATTTTTTTATTGAAATATTGGTGTTTTTAAAAAATTGACGTGAAAAAGACATTAAATTTTGATTGAACTTGAAAATAAGTGGAAAGAAGATTTTTTTTATAAGGTATTAGTACTTATTAGAAGTGTTGTTAGTGTATTAGAAATTGTAAAAGTGTAGTGATCGTAAGTATTATATCAAAATGCACATACTTCAGTTGATAATGTTGTATACTTGAGAACGTTGTCATGCTTATAAAACATGCCTCTGACAGTGTAGAAAGGAATTATAATGTTCTGTAAATTCTTTTCGTAAATATAACATAAGTGAGAAGTATCGAATATTTATTTTATTACTACTATAACATATTCAATACTTGTATTCAAATATTTTCATATACAATTAAAATTCATTTCCAATCTTTTATATTATCTCTTAATGTTATATTGCTTTCTTTTTAATTAAAATTTTCAAAATGTGTTATTGTGATGCAATTGTTTGTTCATGTAACAAATACCAATCAACAACATCTACAATAAAAAATATTATACATAAAATTACTAATAAAATATTTTAATTAGTACATGTCGTAAAAAACATATTTGTGTAGTTAGAGTAGGAATAATTTTCTGTGTTCTCGTGTATAATTATAATAAACAAATGATTAAAAAGTTATCAATAATAAAGTCGTCGAAAATACTGAGAGTTAAGTAGAAGTAAAAGCAAGTAGAAATTTCATGATAAAATTTATTCAATCTACGTATATTAACAACTAAAACTATATAATATGGTGATGATCAAGGAAGGATTTAGCTACTTAAAATCGTGATCTAACTACTTTTTTTGCCAAAAGAGACTACTATTCCTACCTTTTAATATAGTAGGTATAATGAACCCGGTTGCTGCTGTAGTAATTGCGCGTGCGACAAAAAACAAACAGAGTATGCATATAAAAAAAAAAGAAACATCTTTTCGTGCTACAACATGTGTTCGTTTTAATTAATTATACTGTGCAATTGTTTACAAGAGCACGTCAGTTTATATGTTTTGTGTGCGGATGTAATGGTCTTATCAAAATCCAATAGTGTAAAATTAATTTGTTATCGTTATGTTAGTATAAAAAGTGGTTACTCAATTTCCCAAAGATTTTTATATTTTTTTCAATCAATGTTTTATGAATAAATTATGGATTTACGATATCCAGAGTATTAGAGGTATTAAGATATGCAATGAATATTTTTTTAAGACTTAAGTATTTATACGAAATTAATTATAGATAAATTGCAATATATTTATTTATTTTACCAAAGGCATAAAGTGCTAGTTTTAAAAGTGTAAGATTGATCGTTTTAGTTTTTAATTAGTAATAGCTATTTGAATAAAAGTGTAACTGTAAGTAATAATATTCATAACTTGACATGCTCTAAGAATACAAATGCTTTTCTCATTCGGTCATAAGTCGAACAAGAGCTCAGTGAATAATCTTCGAAAGTCTATTATCTAAGAGTAACCATAGCCATGCTTCAGCTTTCATGACTGTTCGAAGAGATGGTAATAAAAATAGATTGGAAATACGTGTATATGTAAAGAGAAAAGTGAGGTGCTGCGATGAGAGGAAGAAAAAGTACCTTGACAATCGAAAAATTCGTCGTCGCTGCCAGAATCCGATTCTCGCACGATGCTTTCCATTCGCCAGTTTGCGATTTGGACGTCGAAGCTCTTGGCAGAGCTCGGCGAGTGCAGCGACGAGCTGCTCTTCTTCCATACCTTGTCCTTTTCGGCTTTCGGTAACTTTTCCACTTTTCTGGGAACATTGAATAAATAGCAAGTGTTGGAGATTGAAATTTTTAATTTCGTTGCCTCAAAGTATTTAAAAAAAATGTTTGTGTTATAAATTTTATAAAAAAAATTATTATTAAAATAATAAAAAACAAAACTTATTGTCACAAATAAGAAATTATTCTAACCCTGGTAGAATTCTTCCTGGGTTTGTAACCAGAATTCACCAATATTTTCTAGCTAAAAACAATATTTTACTGATATCGTGTCGGAGTTAAAAAATATAATAATTCTGCACTTATTATTATCACATTAAATATTAAATATTGCCAAAAAATAAATATTAACTAATCTTGTCTCCATTTGATTAACACGATAACGAGAAAATCTCGGTAATATTCTACCAGGGAATATTTACAGCAAAATTATTGTTGGAAGTAATATTTTATGGACAAATCGATAAGATTTGAAAAGATTAAATAGAAGAATTTTAAACGAATATGAAAATATTGAATTTAATTTCATAAAATCTTGCATCATTTTTGGCATTTTTATCTGGCTTTAAAATTTTCATAATTCAACTGGCATCAAAAATTTTCCAGAATATACCTTAGATTTAAAATAAGTTAAATCAAAAAGTTTTTTAAGATGATTTTTATTATCATATTCATAAAGTTAAAAAAACTTTTGAAATCATATTCTGTATATAAAACAGTAAACATTGAGTTGTACATATACTACTAATACACAAATCTTATAAAGCTATACGAAGTTCCGTATCTTCCTCCAACTTTAGAGCCAGCTGCAAAAACTCCACTGTATCCTGCATAGTTAAGGAAACTATCATTGCATACAAAGATCATCATTTACAGAAAATCTCGCAACAAAACAAAACATAAAAAATGAAAAAAGAAAAAAGCAAACAAAAACAATCGCGAGATGAACTACAGACAGAGCCACTCGCGCGCCTCCCAGACTCTGAAAGTGGATTACACGAGCAAAGAGAAAACGAAGCCCGGCAAGTTCAAGTACACGCGTTATAACAGGCCGCTCGCGCAAAGTAGCGCGCGCGCCCGAGCCACCGCTCGGCTCATATACTTACACCTATCTACTTTGGCTAAATACCTGGGAGGTAAGACCTCGGTGGGCGAGTCCTCCGGCGAGTTTTCGCCCTCGCTGCTGACCGCCGTGTTGATGATGGGAATGTCGGAGGGCTTGCGGTGGGCCGCCTGGGGGCTCTGGGGGTCCTCGTTCTTCTCGATGCTGCCGAGGGTGGCGGCCAGGGTCTTGGCCACCTGCTCCGAGTCCTGGGGCGTGATCGTCGTGTTGACCTTGTCGGAGGCGTCGGCGTCTTCGCCGTCGGCCGACTCGCCCTCGCCGGCCTCGGCTGCCATTTTCGCCTGGAGGGCGAGCTGGGTCTGACGCTCGATCTCCCGGATGTCCTCCATCGTCAGGCCGTCCCACTCGTCCTGCCAGGCCCAGGCTTGCCTGTGCGCTCGGACCATCGTTTTCCTTAACGCTGGTTTGGGGCAGGAAAAAGGTTAAATATGGAGTTTTAAAAAATAGTTTACTGGATTTGAAGCAGGCGGTTTTTACTTTGTTTTTATAATTTTTAATAAAAAAAGTGAAATTCCTTTAAAATTTGGCAGAAATAATTTGTGCATCCAGAAATTAAACATCAAGTTACATTGTTCTACAATGAATCGATGCGTTAATTGTAATTGATTTACTTCAAAGAAACGTTGACAATTTTTTAATTGTAATTCCGTCTTTTTCAACTTATTATCATTCTTTCTAAATTTTAAATAGTGCAGATTGCTCCACTAAATAATAAATAGTGGAATCCTCACTAAAAAATAGTAAAAAATTCACTACTTTATTGTAAATATTCACTAATTTATCGTGAATTTTCACTATTTGTTAGTGGGAATTCCAATATTTATTATTTAGTGTAGCAAACTGCACTATTTCAAATTTACAGAGTTTCGCTATTCTTTAAATATACAAAAGTTCTCAGCTTCTAATTTATCGTACTAATTAGAACAAAAATTTCCTCATTGTCCCAATGCAACCAAAATTAAATTAAACTCATTCAATAATTCAGAATCCACTAAAACTCCTCCCAGAAGCAGAAATTGCCGCCAACTGTCTCTCTCATAACGCAGATCCATCCCTCACCTATGTCCTGGATGAACTTCTCAAGCTTGGTCTGCATACCCCAGTACCGGAACTCGACGCGGCACAATTTGTATGCGCACATCAGCGACTTTCCGGAGGGTGTGGGCTGCCTCTTTCCCTGGCGAATATTTAAAGGAAAATTTTTGAGTATACGCCGAGCGTGGCTCCATAAATCGCGTTTGCATGCATACGTCGTCCCCGGCAAAAAAGTTTGACTCGGCGACTTTCTCCAATCTTTTCTCGTATATGCGAAAACTTTTTTCCGCGCGACGGCCGCCTCGCTCGCGTGAACACGGCTTGTTGTGGTGGAAATAGTTTGGGGGAATGGGTTTTTAATACGGCTTCGATCGTATGAAATTAATAGAATAATGATAAGGTCTATTTTGAGAGTTTTTTCCGTTTTTGGCTTGATTCGAAGTGAATAATGCGTTAAGCTGGGAGGATTATTGATAAATGAAGGTATGTAAGATAAATAATTAAGAGAATATTGTATGATGCGTTTTATTATTCTATTTCGCCGGGTTGGTTTTATATTAATATTGAAAAACTACTGAATATAGAAATAACTAAAGTAAGATAATGTATTCTTTTAAGTAAAGTACTTTGTATAGAGTTCGAAATATTTTATATTTTCAAAATCTGTGAAAATTGTATCTAAATGAGTTTTATTTTTTATAAGTAAATATAATCAAAGTACGTAAAAAATACGAACAAAATTGTACTATGACAACAGGCAATAAACTATCCTTCGAGAAAAGATTGATGAAAAAGTTAAAAGTCACATGTTTTATTCATGAGAAGCTTCTTATGAAGTGATTTGATAAGCTAATAGAAAGACGAGAACATACTTTGACATCGGCCCAATAATCTTCAAGCCACGACTCTGTCAGTGGACCTCTTCCAGTTTTTTCGGAAACGTAAAGCGTTGGGTCTTCCTCTTTAACATAATCGCCACCGGTCAACTGATCCTTCACAATGTCGATTACGTCTGTAAATAAAATTAATTATTCAATTTAGAACTTGAAAATATCTCAGCTATAGAATACTTAAATTTTTATCAATAATTTAATAAAATAATCGGATCAATATTTTTATTTTGACGAAATTTTATTATTCTCAAAAGTAAGATATCTTTGGATACATATGAGAATAGAATCCTGTAATAATTAATCAATTTACGTTTTCATTTGATTTTGTTTGAAAATAAATTCTTTGATTAAAAATTCATGTAGCTTTAAAACCGCTAGAATGTACAATTAACTAGCATAAATTATTTAGAAGCAGCTAATAAACTTCTTGCTCTATCGTTTTAGCACGAATACTGCAAGCTTTATTGATAATTTAAACAGGTTATAAATGCGATTGTGGTCCTAGTTTCTATTAATGAACGTGTGGAAGTATATATTTTTAAAATAAAAAGCATAATAAAGTTGAATATTCTTTTAATTTTAATCAAATCATTTTCTTGAGTAAAATGAACAAATACTTATTAAATATTAAAGAACTAACAAAAATAGCGTCACTTTGTATGTTATAGAATCGACTTAAACTTTTTTAGATACTGATTAATCAAAGAAGCTACTGTCATATAACGATCGGAACAACTCAAAAAACCCAAGTTATGAATATTTTCTGAATTACCGTAAGAAAATTAATTTCTTCTGAAAAAATAAATAATCTAGGCTAGAAAAGTTTTAGGTTACATTTTCAAAAAGAAAATAAAATTAAAAAATAGTTACTTGGCTAAAATTATAACAATTAAAAGTTTTACAATTAAAATTATACAGAGAATTCTCAGAAAATCACAAATTAGAATCAAGATTACATTAGTTTATTTCCTTTGCTTAACTTTGATTTGCAATATTTTTTGGCTAGATTAAAATTTTTCCAATTCTGAGTAATACTAAACATGATTATAACTAGACCTTATTAGATTTTAAGGTATCAGCAGTGTCTTTAATCTTTTAGTACCTAAAACAAATATCAAACTCTCCTCGTAAGTCGAGTAAAAATTCTAGTTTTCATCAAAAATCTATTTTTTGTAATGAAATTATTTACATTTACATACTTCTAAACTCCTAAAAGCTCATTCCAATACAGAACCCTAATCATTACTCAGCCCACCAAAAGCAGCAACAAAAAATCATCTCACCAACTCCCAAACCCCAGCAACGCGAAAAACAAATCCCACTCATTCAAGTCAAAAATACCAAGCTGACTTATTAAGCACCCTCGAGATCGATTGTCCGCGATCGCATTTAGCCGGCGCAGACTAACGCTCCTGAATAAGCAATGCCATCAGCAGAAGAAGCTCACTAAACTCGGCGCAGTCGTCTACTGACCTACGATCCTATTCCTGAGATCGCTGCCGCTCAGCTTGAACACATTCTCCTGGTGTCCATTGTCCGGGAAGTAGTACGTTTCGATTTCGACGCTGAACTTCTCGACGAAGGGACAGGTGTAGCGGGTTTTGGTGTAGGGGTAGGCGTTCCAGGCCTCCTCCTTGACCATGAGGGCAGACTTGGGCAGGAGGCTCTTGAACCAGCCGGGCAGGTGGCTGCCCACGTGGTAGATCTTGTGGGTGTACTGGCCGTTGCCGCCGCCGGGCCCGTCCGTGTAGGGCTCGTTCACGATGATCTCGACCCCGCTGCCCGCGCCTTTACTCTCTTCGCGAGATTTTTTCTGTTGACAGAGGCGGGGATAGGGAAGGTTTGTTTGTTAGCGTGTTTTTTCATATGGGAGTTGCGCGAAGGCGTTTATAGTGAATTTAAGAAATGGAAATTAAAATTGTTTGAGTTGTTTGTTTTTGTATACATACTGTTATTCCAAGCTGAAGTACAGTTTGTTAAGTTAAGCTAAAGCTAAGTATTTTGAAAACGAAAAATTTTGATGTAGGTTCTAAAAGGCATTTTTAATGTTCTTAAGTATTAATAAAAATAATTTCCGCGAGTGAAATTTTGTGGAAAAACATATTTCATCTGTGTTAAGATAAGAGAGAAAAAGTAAACAGAAGCAAAAGTATACGCGAGATGAAAGAATGTTTTCATTACGTACATATGGACTATTCAAAGTTAGTATTAGCAAAAATCTGAGTAAGTATAAGTGAATATAAAAATATATGCGTAGTAAGACGCTGGCGCCACTCAGAAGGCTGCTTCGTAAACTCGCCTTATTTATTCAGCTTTTAAGATATATTTCTCTGAAGCTTTTTAAGAGTGAAAAATCACTATGACGGAGTAGTTATTTATCTATTTTGTTAAATAAATAGTGTTATTGTACCAAAGAAATTATTTACTAAAAATAATATATTTTAAATTTTATTATAAATAAGTATGTTGTTAGTGTAAACTAATTTACGCGCGGAAAAGCAAGAGTGTTGGAAATTTCATACTATACACATCCTAGTAAAATTATCTTTGAAAATACCAAAATTCACGCTCTTAATTCAACGTTTTTTGATAGAAAAAATATTGTCAAAATTTAATAAAGAATACAAATTTTTTATATTTCCAATATTAACAATAATATTCGAATCTTTGGAAAACTATATTTCTTTAACAATAAAATGCTTTAATGATTGATGAAACTTTAACAGGAATACGAAGAAAAGCTGCGTAATTCAAAGATGAATAATGAAAAACATAATGAGAACTTACGGCTATCATGTATAGCTGCGCAATCCTGTACTCTTCCACGGTGAGTGGAAGAGGTATTCGATATTCCTTAATCAACATCTTGATTGCCTTTTCTTCCTTTTATCAGCGCATCCCTGCAAAAAGAAACGAGAGCAAAATTATTAAATGAAATTGAATCTTCTATAGTAAATAAAGGTTAGCAATATATTGTTATTTTCGCAAAAACAAAATATCTAGTATAGTTAAAATATTTTCATTTTAGTTTATATATGAAATTTGGATTTGGATAAAGGTGTAAAAGAATTAAGGTAAGTATTCATTGAGTTAAAAAAAAACTTATAAGTAAATCGATAATTAAATTTTTATGTTTATATCGTTTTTAATTTTTAATTATGATGTTTAGGATTTTCAATGTTTCCTTTACCCATATTAGAAAATTTAATAATAATTATTATTTTTTGAAAGTTTTTCAATCTTTTTATTAGTTTTAAAAAATGGTTAAAAACTCAAAAACCGGAAGAATTTTCTATTTTAAAAGTATAAATTACGGATCTCAGTAATAATAACGAAAAATAGGACATTCAAACTTGCTAATTATAAGTTAAAATTTTTTACTCTACTTAAAATAATTGGATAAAATATTGATTATGTCTAGTATAACGTATCGAAAATTTGATTTGTGGGGCATTTTTAATGATATTGTAAGAAATATCGAAATAGAAATTCTGTACAAACACAAGAATCAAACTCGAGAAAATAGAATCAGAATAAAAAATTGATAATTAGATTCAAAGTTGAACAACAAAGTTATACCAAATATTGTACGAGTTCGAAACTTACGATCTGTCAGATTATTTTCGATGGTCAACCTTGAATATTATTGTTTTTGTATTCCGAAAATAACAAAAACAGCTCGATTTTTCTAGTTTAATTTTCATTTTAGAACTTCATTTAAAACTTTTCTGAACTGAACTATTTAAATTTTAATTAAAAATAATTTTTTATATTATCTAGAAAATAACACTAAAAAGTTAAATAACTCGAGTTATTTTTTTGAAAAATTAGATCATTCGAGACATTAAATTTCTATATGAACCTTTTCTTAATTTGTTGAGATCTATTGAAAAAATAAGTTCTCTAAGATGTACGAACAAATTTTATAAAAATTCTTGGAACACTAGTTAAGGGAATATTGCAAATAAAAAAAATCTTTAAAATAGGTATCTTTTTAGCTTCTCATTTTAGGAGTAGTCAACAATGGTATTTCAGTAATAGCATTTATAAGTAAGCCAAAAAATTCATAAAATGAAGTGAAAATTTACTTTTTAAGCCTCAACAAATATTCCATTTTAGACTTCTTTTTTTATTATCAATATTTTCGCAACCACTGTCTCGATAATTTTAATAAAAATTATTTACATCCAAAAGAGTCTTATTTTTAAATATATTTGTAGTTACTTTGTGAAATTAAAAAATTAATAAACGAAAATTCATTCTGAAAGTGGACTTTACATATCTAAAGAGCTACTTTAGTTGCTATAAATATTTCTCTTATGATTTCGTAATAATTCAAGCAATTGCTAACTACTTAATTGCATTCAGTACCCTGTTTGCTCAATGTTCAACTACTTGAAAGTTCATAAATTGACGATTATTCAATTTGCCTTCATTAAAATAGCTTTACATAAAAAATTATTAAAGCCCTTCTAGCAGATAAAATAGTGACAATCTCTTCTGTTTATTTTACGTAGCCACAATTAAAATACACCATTTTATTTTTCGAGCCTCAGAGAGTAAGCCCGCGGGATAGCGAGTTTGCACGCAAGGACTCCCTTGAGGATTCGCGGTTTACCCTCACCCTCTCTCTCCTCTACCTCAAATTGTAATTAAGGATTGCTGTACTAATAATGATGATTTCTGATGTTTTCTAGAACAGCATTTCTAAAATGTATGCACATTATTCTAATGAACTTTTTAAATATTATAGGTTGAGTTTGTTCTGTGGAGTTTCAAATTAAAGGAAAAAATTATAAAGCTTTCAAACTTGATGAGTATGAAACGATTAATTTATTAATTTATTTATATCAATTAAGGAGAATTTATTTTCAAAAGACTGAAAGATACTGTTTTATAAAAGGTTGTTTCGCTAAAAGATGGCAAGTATACTCAATCAAGGTATAGCTATCTAGTAAAAAAAGGATCATAAAGAAGCGTTTTTAGCTTGTTAATATTTCAATTTTTAAAGTAATGTTGCAAAGAAAAGTTAACATTCTTAACAATAATTCTATTTTTTGTTCAATTTGTTCTACTAATAAATTTTTACACATTTCAGTGATTTATGAAAGATGATTTTTACTGCGGAGCAAAAGAATATAAGTCCAAATTTTTATTAATCGAGATAAGGCAAGTGGGAAAAGTTTTTAAATATAAGGCGCTATTCCCTTAAAAAATTACCTTAAAACCACCAAAGTATCTGTCTTATTATTTGAGCTGGGATAGTTAAATCATAATATTATAAAAATTTTCTTAATTGAATTATAACTTTTTATCTTCGAACCCAGGTTTTTAAGCATTTTTCTTATTAAATTAAATAAAATGAAATAATAAGCCGACTATACTAGCATACTAATTTTTTACGAGAGCTAAAAGCCACACTTTGAAACTCTGAAAAAGTCAATGTCAGAATATAAAAAAGGGCGCGCATCAGTGCGGGCAGCACAAAGCTCGTTTAATTAGCATTCAATTAAATCAGCTCGCGTCCTGGTGCGCCCAGAGAAACAAGACACGTCGTTAAGTGCAAGCCCAAGTCAGCGTATATCGGTTAACGTTAACACGTACACGCCGCACCTACTCAAAGCGACCCCAGTCATTCCCTTTGCTCGTCGTTTCACATAAACGTTACACGCAACCCATCGACCAACCGATGCATTAGACGCGGCTACGCTTGACGTTGTAGCTTACTCTGGCGTCCTTTGGAAATTAATTTAGGTTTTGGATGCAGCTTATTTGTGAATTTCGCAAATGGAAAGTCTTTTTGAGTGAAACGCAAAGCCCCTGGATTTTCGTAATCTGCTTTCGAGTTTCAAATAGTTTTAGGAAAATTCTCTCCTCTTGGCTGAAGTTACTTGTCAACTTTGCGTTATATATTAAAATCAGTAATTATACATTAATAAATTTACGACTAGTTTAATCGCTCTATTTAGTTTTAAAGAAAATTGCAACCATTATAAAAGTATTTCCCAAATGGAAATTCGTAATTAAATTTTTAATATACTTTCGTTTTACTTACTTTAAAAGAAATTGAAAATATGTATTCTTTTTAGTAAAATAACCTAAAAACTTGTTAATCGATAATATCTATTCTTTGAATCCTTGTAAAGAAATTTTACTCGCCCGGAAGTGTACTTCTGTACTGAAATCCTACTATAGATTAAGAGATTAAGAGCGTTAAACTTGAGCGTTAACTTACGTAATTCTTAGTATTTCTTCACTTACAATACTTATTCGAATTTCATACAGGTTTATAATAAAGAGTAAAAAAAGAAACCCAAAAAAAGTTGAAGACTGAAAAAAATTAACTATATTTCATTGTTTTTAGTGTACAATTATTGCAGTCGGTTTTTGTTACTTTTCTTAGGCAGGGTGGTAAAAATTTGTTGCTCTCCAGAGAGAACGAGTAGAATGAGAAATTTTACCATTCTCATTAATAAAATTATGTTAAATTTCATATAGCTTAAAAATGCAAATTTATTGATGATTTAATGAAAATTATATACAAAAAAAGACTTCTAATATTCAAGAGAAAACAAGTACAAGAGATGAGAAATTTTTGACATTTTTAATGCTAAAATTAATGATAATGATAAAAGCCAAATCCGTTGATTCTTCCTTTTTAAAATGGTAAAATCTACAAGTTCAAATAAATATTTCTACTACTACATCTTATTGAAGAAATTAACAATTATTCAAAAAAGGACTGTTACAAGTTATAATTTTTTTATCAAATCTTCCTAATTATTTTAGTAATTTCTCATTATATTGTGCCTAATGTAACACTTGCATCAAAATAGCCAAAAATAAAAATTTTTCTATTTCAAGTACATACAAAATATATTAAATTAAAAGGTTTTAGACTATGCTCAAAGCAATATATCAAAAAAGTTTTCTTATGAAACTTTTACTCTTATAAATATTCGTTTTATGCGATATAAGCATAAAGAACCACACATTACAGCACTTAAAAAAATACATTCTAACCTAAATATCAACGAGGTCGTCCAAAGAAATGGATTCACAAGTTTCGTTCAACAATCACTTTGAGATATATCTACAACGCAGAATTCAGTAATAACGTTATTCAAACACACTTCGATAAACAAAACCGTTATACTGTCACCACATCACCACTATCTGAACAACGTGCATTTAATTATTCACAAAAATCCTTCCGTCAAACAAACACACTATCTGTCATTTCATCACAGTACCCCGCTGCAAGCTCTTAAAAAGCTCCAAAACTCTCCAACGCAAAGCTCCCCTTTCCCCTCTAAAAACCAACAGCACAATCTCACACTTCCACCGCACACGACACTCAAAATCGTTCGAAACCACATCGACATCTCACTCGGCTCGCCAGCGACGAACAAAAGCCTCGTATACCACACCTGGCTCGCACTGGACACACAGAGAGCTTGCGGCGCGGCCTCGCCGATACTAACGCGGAAGCTCATCAAGTGCCACCTTTCTCCTACCTTTTTTTTCTCTCTATTCTACAGCGTTATAACCAGCGCGTTCTTTCTCCGTCTCTCGTGCCGTACGCAAAACCTTGTCCCACAAGAGAAAGAGAGAATGGCCTACTTTTTAGCCGCGCGCGCGTGCTTTTTCCTCACGCATGCACTGATTGTTTTGTGTTCGTGCGAGATCCCTTTGCGTTCTCACGAGAGGGGAGAGCTCGGCGTTTCTGAGATTTAGCTTTTGATAAGATTTTTCATGGAGGGTTTTGATTAGGAGGATCGATGGGTAGTTTATTAGGATTGTAATTAAGCTTTTTTCTTTGTGCGATAGTAATTACACGTGGCAGAATGAAATTCGTATTATTAGACGTAATTGCGCAAAGGTGGTGCGATGATTCAGTCGGATGGTAAATGTTTGATCGTTTTGGTTCAGTTTCTATTCTCAAATTAGGCCGCTGTATGGCATTTAGTGCTTACCAATCTCTGTACATGTTTGCATTAGCCGTCCATTAATGGATCGTATTTCCACGGTTAACTTTATTGGACCATAATAATTGTGCATATGGATTTCGTTCATTTGTCTAAACAGTTTCTATATTTATTCTGACGTTTTTCATCGATAGTGAAATTGCTTTTATCCTCCTACGCATAAATATTTATAGACTTAAAGTAAAAAAACTTTTTTTTACTTTTAAAGATTCCCTTTGACAGAAAAATGCAGTCTTTTGGAAGTTCGTTTTGCCCGCGGAGAAATAGAATAAATACATACTAATCGTCGAGAAAACTTTGTAAAAGTATCCCTTTTGTATTGGATATTTTTAAAATAAGGGTATAATGGTTTATCGCTATTTATAAAACTGATAATACACGTTTTATATAATAATTTAATTATTAGTTTAGTTTATAAAATGAATTCTTCGCAATATTATCTTTACTTCAACACATCAAAAAGACTAGGAAAATACCTGCTCAATCTATCATGTTTTGTTAAACATCATAGAATGCTCAAACCAGTTATACACTTCAAAGCACATACTTTTGTTATCTTGTAGAAACAAGTCAATATTATATAAAGTTCTTTTTAGTTGCGTGTATATTTTGCTTTTACATCTCACTCTTACTTTGTCCTTATTTTTTGAATTCTTACTTTTCTTTTATCATTATTCTTTCTCACACACTTTTTCCACCTCAATTTTCATTGTCCTCCTCTTCATATTCGCCCTTCGTCTTAACTAGGTTGACAGTTTAACTAACGAGTCGACACGAAGTAAACGAAAAACAGCCTTCAGCTGCATGTATAATTCTAACCAACCCTCGTAACGCATGTACCTACACCAATGCAGAAAGCATTCAATGTTTTCTGACCCGCGCTCCTTCCCAAACATTATTCACGCGTTTTTCAGCATCGCTGCGATAGAACGACGGTTTTTCTTTTGATCGCTATTTTACATTGTTCGCCTATTTTTGTTGACTCGGAATGTGTGCGCACTTAATTCCGGGACGGTCGTCGCGAACAGCCATTTTTTCTTGTCTTTTTTTGTATAAGCGCGAAGTGTACTTTTGAGGGGCTCGTTATATTAAGCAAGCGCGCTCGTCGAGCGTTGCTTTTTTCTTCCAGTTCTGCGCTCCTTTGTCCGGCGACTAATTGTATTATTTTCGCCTCTACGAGATCAATGCTGAGTTGGAATGAGGTTGAAGTTTCTTTATTTATTTTTTCTATTCGCAGATGGGGGTTGGCGGTTTTGTACGTATATCAATAGGCTTTGTGATTTTCTGATTCGGTTTATCAGAAATTTTCCTTATTATTTTATTGTTTTTAATGACATCGCAGAGTGAGATTAATTAGGAGCTTTACTCTATTGTAAGCTATGATCAATATCGGCAGGCCTGAATAGTGAATTCGTTAAATATTACGATGATTATATTAATTATTCATTTATTTCATAGTGAAAATTTATTATTCATTTAAGAATTTCTGTTTATATAAATAACAAGCTATATGTAAAGACTTACATTTTACTGTGTTTATTAAATTTCAAATTGTTTCAATTTATCCGTAAAATTCTACATTTATTGTAATACTTTAAGTAATTTAATATTCTTAATATAATGTACACCTGGGTGACTATAACATTTTATTTAGGATTTGTTTAATAAAATTTTATAAAAATAATGTAAAAATAAATGCTTATATTGGAATCTTTAATTTAAAAATGAAATAATCGATAATTGATATTATGGATTATATTATAATAAAATGGTGTAAAATAGCATAGTATTTTATTTTTATACGATAAATATTAAAAAAACCTATTAAAACTATAATTTTAAACATTAAAAAAAGAAATAAAGAAATCAGAAAAATTTAAATTAAATTTATTATTTGCAGAATTTTTTTTAATCAATTACTTTTATTTTTTATTTTGTGGTGAACTTTCAAAGTTGATCTAAAAAAAAACTGTCGAAAATGCTGCATTTTTTCTCCTTTAGCAATTCGCTGCGATTGCCCTAATTATCAATAACAAACGGAAAGTATGCCATTCTGTAACTAAGATATTACGGTTTAATCTCCACTTGTTCAATAATTAGCGATTTTTTTTCCTTCAATTTATTAAGAAAAATTAAGGGTGTTAAAAAAGTTACTAAAAGAGTTACTAGATGTTTGAAAGCTTTTATCTTTTTAACGCAATAACCTAAAAGATTAAAAATTTGTATAAAAAAAGTTTATACAAATACAAAATCTTAAATTAAATACTTTCGATACAGTATTTGTTACATCTGATATTAATTTTCTTAACATTACGGAGTAATAAAAAGAAAACCAACATTTCATTTTTAAAAACCTATTTATATTAGGACTTAATTTAATTTACTTGTTATCATTTTACAATTTAAAAAAATAATATACTACACACCTAGGGAACAAAAATAAGGAAGTTCCCGTGGTGCCTATATAATTTGTTTGCATGGTAAGTTTGAAAGCACAAGTTTTACGATTAGGCACCATGAGAAAAGGTGATTAAAAAAATTATATTCCTTTATGTTATGAATACTGCATCAAAAGGATTCAATTTCAGCTTTTTTACGATATTTTCAAGCTTTTAACTTAGCGTTTAAAAATTTTCAATATTTTCAATCACTTTTATTAATTGTCTGAATCAAGGAAAATATTTGTTAAAATATTAGAGTTAAAATTTCGAAATTTTGGCTGTCTTCATATTTTTGAAACCTAAAACATTATTCAGAGTAAGAATGTAGCTTATTGTTTCCAGGCCTGGCCTACCCCTAATTAGTAAAAGAAAGTTTGACATTTTTAGACTCCTAGATTTTGAATTTTAAAGCTACGAAACAGCATAACTATGAAAAAGTATAATATTAATTTTTTCAATTTATTCCTATAATAGTAACCACTGTTACAATTAAAAATAATACAAAACAAACATATATAGTTTTAGTTGTAGTTGTTAAACTTGTCATTGAAATAAGTAATAATTATTATTATTATTATTATTATTATTTTTTAATATAAACACGTAATTATAAATTTTTATTTTAATATCCATATAAAATGAATAAATAAATTTATTTTTGAAAAGTAACCAATACCTATAAATTATGTTTGTATTTTTTCTACGACAGAGTGAAATTTCAATATTACGTTGAACTAGTATGATTTCAGTTATATCATATGATTTTAAAAACTGAGATTGATTTGCGGCAATGCACTATCGAAGTATTTAAAAGGACCAACAAATACAATCCTTTGCATTTTAAAATTTTTTTTCCGTAACATTTATAGATAAAGCAAATACATTTTACTTGATGAGAACCTTTGATATTTTTAAAAAATTAACAGTACTTTTTAGAAGCCTACTATGAAAATTGATAGATTTACCATGAAAACTATATGCCTTTTAGAAGTCTAACAAATTATCAGTTTTTGCTGGGGACTTAAAGTGTGATAGTTTTTTAACTATCGTTTTTAAAAAATTAGAAATATTATTACTCTTTTTATTAATTTTTAAAATCAAAGATAAACTTTGATTCCAATTTAAATGAAATATCGGATTTTCAACTTTAAGATATTTTTAACGGAAGTAGTTAACGTTGACTGACGAAGCAATCGAACAGCTTGAAATTCTTCTAGTTATCAAATTATGCTAAATTATGCAAAACCAATACATTATTGCCGTTCCTTTTATGCCTTTTTTACATCACTTAAATTCTTCAAATGAAAATATTAAAGTTTAAGAAAATGGCATTGAAACGAAATTGGAGGCTTCATTATAACTTGAAACAAAGGTTTCTTAATGAAGATACCAATTTAATTCCAATTACATTTTATCAGGCATTAATTATTTATATTTGAAGTGTTTGAAAGTGGTTTTAAAAGTGCCATAAAAAGAAGGGCAATAATGGCTTGGTTTTTCATTATTAGGTACACTGTCTGGGCCAAATAATGTTTAGAATGTTTTGATATCCTGTAACTTTGTTGAAAAATTCCAATGTTTTGGTCGATCGTATAGGAAGATACAATATTTTGTTTGAGCAATGATGTACATTATTTTTCTAAAAGAATTTTAAGCCGTTTATTTGCATTATTTGATAAAAATTAACATTTGCGCCCCCTTAAATACTAAATTTATAGAAGGTATATTAGATTTGAATGTAATTATTTTAAAATAAAAGACAGCACTTAAAATAACAAAAAACAATTGATATCTACTGATTCTGCTTTTACATATACTATCTTTGTCAAGATGAAGACTCGAACAATTATTTTACTTTTAAAAAGCTTTGGCGTATTACAAAAATTTTATAACTCGCAGTTTGAATTTCTCATTTCATTAAGAGTTTTTAAGAATTGTTCACAGAAGTATTATACGTATCACTGAGCAGGCTGAATTCACTTTTGAAAATAACATCAAACTTCAAAGCGTCAAGATCTAAGGCATTTGAATAAAAAAAACATCTCGAACATAAAAGAGAACACTCTTACATCACAAAACTTGTCTAAATTTAAACTATCAAAAATCTAAAATTTTATTCCCAACTAAAAACTTATACTTTCATTTTCTCCAATTCGTAGCAAGCAAACCGATATAGATCGATTACCAGGAAGCCAAATCCCAATCGATCTCGAAAAAGAAAAAAAAGCCAAGTGCCTCGTGAAACCGCCACGAAAAACATCCTCCTCGAGCGGCCACATTTTTCGCCAGAACCATCCAAGCCAGCAGTTTGCAATAAAGAGTAACTCTTGGCGGTATTAAGCCCGGGCGCCAGAGGTGAACAGTGCAAGTAGCGCTCGTCCGGAGATTAATCAAGTTCTTCCGCAAACAAACGCCCAACGACAGGCGCTAAGCCCGCGCCGCGCGCGCGCGAAACGGCAGCTCAGTCATAAAAGAGAAGGCTCTAAGGAACCCGTATGCGCTTCCCGTAAAGCCCACGCAAACCGCGCGGGCTGCGCTTTAAAGCCGGCCTTTATACGTATAAGTATATTTCGGGAGCCAAGCGCAAGCTCTTTTCTGTACGGAGGGCGGGAAGCTTTCGCGTCCGATATAAGTCGAGCGCTAACGCGCGCGTCCATATAAATCAGCTTTTTCCAGCGCTAGTCGAGCCATTCGCCTAAAAGTATATAAAACGCGGCAAAGCCTATTTTCGGACCGATCTAGTCGGGCTTTGTGCGCGCTTAGGTCAGCAAGAGTGAGTGAGAGAGTCGGAGATGTATACGCGAAATTTTGCTTCGTCCGAGATCTGATGTGTCGTAATAAATGTAAAAAATACTCTTAATATTTGAGTACTATTGTAGTTTTGAAAAACTTATTATTTAATTTTTAAAAAAAATGTAGAGCTTTAATGAATATTCCTATTACTAAATTTAGTCTAAATAAGTTTGCACAGACATTTGTATTTCGAGTCGGAAACTTGAATCGCATCACTGCAAAAATGTCGTGGGCGCGCGCTGTTCTTAGCCAAGAAATGCTCATTGAACGTACCTCATGAAACTAATTTATTTCAGCGATATTACACATTTTTCAACTGCCTCGATGTTGAAGCTTTCCAACAATCAGAAGCACCTAGCGATGTTTGCCAAAACACTCGAAATCCACTCAGCCCGAAAAAAGCATCGATTTTTACGGCGCCGATGAAATCCGCGGAGCCGACAGCTTTTTTTCGAATTCCCGCAAATCGAAGGACTAGAAATGCGCGTTCGGGGGAAACCGGAACCCCGCCCTAATTGACGAGCGTTCCGAGCGATCTCAAGAGGCTCGGCGGGCCACTCGACACGCGCACATCTCACGATTCACAGCCGATCGTTCGGAAGGTTAACGATGCGTGCATAAAAAGTTTTTTACCGAGCCATTAATTTGATTCCGAGTCTCGTTACGTTTGTGCGGATTTTCTTCACTTCCTGCTAGCTTCACAAGTCTAGCGAGCTTGTATAGTTATAGGCGATTTGTCGGGAGCTTTTCTCTCTGGCTAGTGTTTCGAGTCGATTAATGAATTTTTGACTTTGCGCGAGCCCGGGAAAATGTGTGCAAATGCGCTTGGGCGAAACTTTGGTATTTACATTCGACTACAACGCGCAGCTTTTTTTGGACGCTGGTAGCGTACGAGGTAAATTTGTAAGTTTTAATTGGATTTTAATTAAAGTGAGAATAGCCGGGAGAACGAATATTTTTTTTGTTCGGGAATTTAATTAGAATGGAATTTTATACAAGTTTATTTTCGTTTGGGAAAAGTTGTAATTTTTATTTTTGGCGATTCTAATTTCTTTTTTTGGTTATTTTTTTTTTTTTATTGGTATAGGGTAACAAGATCGTTAGTATTTATAATTGATGGAAACCAGACTATTACTTATCTACTTTAAGTGCATGAATTTCAAAGCAAGCGAGTATTGAGGGACTATCGTGACTAAAGTTAACCTGGTATTCGGAATACCTAAAGGAGACCTTTGTAATAAAATTTTATGCCTCTATTAGAGACGCGAAACATGCAGTAAGTAGAAAAAATTGGCTCTGCTCACTTGAAACAAAGCACGAAACACGAGATGCAAGATACGGAACGCAAATATGATGTTAAAGATACATGGCATGGTACCACACTTTCGAGGTAGTAAGTTAAAGTATCCAGTTAAACATAAAATTATTTATTAAATCTTTGTAAAAAGTCAACTTTACTAAACATTTTTTATTTGTTTATTCATTATATGTAAAGTAACTTCTAACAAAAACTAGTAGTATTTAAGTTCCAGAAGAGCTTTAGCACATCACGAATTTACCGTTGAAGACCATGCAGGTTTTTATCCTTGATACGAAAAGTAGCACTATTTAATGGTCTATGTAAAGAGATATATATTTCGCTATCCTTTTATGCAGCCTAATAAATGTAGCTATTCTGTCGCGAAAATAGAATTGCGAAATCTCTGGTTTATAAACATGTAGAGTGATTATAAAGTTTACTAAACTGAGAAAAATATTCTAAGATAAATTACAATGTTTTAAGAAAAAATTATGTATGTACTAAATTTATGACGAATTTAAGACACTTATATAAATTATTATTATTAAAATACTAATTTTAATAAAACATTATTGTATTGTATTAACACAATTTATTTTATTGTCTAGCAAAAATTAATATATAAAATAGTAAAATATGCTGCTTTTATAATTTTTTTAACACATAAAGTCGACAACAATCATTTCTAGTCAGATTAAATTGAGTTTATAGTAAGATTTCAAGTAGAAATCCAAATCAGACCGTCCTATCAATAAATCCTTGGTGATGAAATACTTATTCATCATAGCATGATCATCCTTGTAAAGCTTATTTTGTCAGAAGCTGGTCAGAGAAAATATTCAAATTATTAAGATTTCTAAGAGTTTTTTACTTTTTAAAAAATATTTTTTTCATGTAACAATTTAAATAGATAGATGGATTATTAAAATAAAGAATTCTGTATGCTTTGGAAAAGCCGCAATAATAACATATAACCTAATCTGTTAATGTAAACATAGGGCTAGTCAACAAATTTTGTAATTAGAGAAGCAATCCTTAAATGATAATCAGTGAGTAATACTACAAAAATGAAAATTTCACTTCATATTCTCAATATTTTACAAAAATTTTTATATATTGGTGTCCATATTTTTACAAAAAGATGATTGTAATTAGAATAGCTTACTTTAAAAACTTATTTTGTTTATAATACATATAAAATTATTTAAAATTTTTGTAGATTTACAAAATATTAAATACATTTATTTGTGCATATTGTTATTAAAAATGTTTTAATTTATTAATTTATTTAAAGAAGTGATAGGAATAATCCCGCAAATTATGATTTTGATTTTATTTTGCTTCTTGTAGAATTTCCTACTCAGGATTGTTCGCGAAAATAACATGTCAAGGGAAGGATTGCGGAAAAATAAACGAGAACTCATAAATTGTTAAATAAATATCATTGAATAAATTAAAATGTTATTTTGCCGAGGTTGCATCGTCAGTTAGTAAATAATATCGTTCTTTTTTCAAAAAAACTTTATAAAAATAATAATAATAAATTCTGAAAAATGTCAAGAAATTTGTCAATTATCGAAATTATCGACAATTATCATAATAATCATGTTAATAATGTTAATTTAATATTTTTTAAAAAACCGACAATTTCAGCTTTTGGCAAATGATGTAACCTTAAACCCTGGTAGAAAATAGACGAGTTAAAAATGGCCAATCGTCAGTTTATCACCATCTTCACAAGGTTAATTTTTAG
>UELX01001318.1:0-46434 GCA_900480035.1 Eupelmus urozonus | reverse complement strand
CACCTCGAGAGTAAAGTCAATTATTCCCTCGGGAATAATATACGACTTTACTCCCTTGGTGCATAATGTACTATTATGTGTGAAGTATGAGAAAATATTGAAGGTAACTCAATCAGTAGATTTTACAGTCTTATGATGAAAATAACTATTTTATTTTAGTGTAAAGCATTTGATTGTAGATATATTCAATGAAATTTTCGCTGTATCAGAAGTTTGTCTAATAATGTGCCTTGCAATGGTTATGTTCGATGTAAGTAGAAAACTCAAATATGTTTTTTATTTTTTTATGTATTCTTAAAAAAATACTGTATTGATTATTTTATAGCTAAAATATAATATAAATAAAGGAGCTTCAATAATTCGACAATTATTTCTGATTATAATGATTAGTGTTCATGCATTTTCTGTGAATTACGGAGGTGAAAAAATGAAAAATTTTTCGAATGAAGTTTTCTCAGCTGTGTAAGAATCATTCTATTTTAATTCATGAATACATTTTTTAACAATAAGCTATGTTTAATATTATATCCTATTTATTTCTATTTCTTAGGTATTTTTCACAATGGTATTCGACCTCTATTAAAATTCAAAAGATGTTTCTCATGATCATGATAAGAAGTACTAAACCTGATAACTTGCAAGTTGGTATCTTTATAATGTCAATGGAAAATTTTGCTTCGGTAACGAAATAATCTATAATTTCATATTACGTTTTTATTACATTTTATTTACTCACGAGGACAAGTTCTAGTCTCTGGATTGTAGATTTTTAATAAACTTCTGTAGATATTTTATCCAGCGTTGAAAAATAATGGAACATATATATGTACTTTAAACTCATAGGTCCTTTGTAGAAAGAGTACAAACAATATTTTATATTATTAATGATATTCAATTTACAATTATTTAACAGCTATCAAATTTTCAAACTATTCAAATTATCAAATTAGAGGCATTTTCTGTAGTATTTGGTGTCAAAGAACACTTTTAGAATATTGAACAAAATCTACGATTCGGAGACTGGAATTTTTTCTTGTCAGTATCGTATTGAGTTAGTCTTGCACTACATATTTAATTTTATAAAATGTAATTATAAATTAGAATTATTTTATTCATAATATAGTTGTATGTTTCAAGCTTATCAAATTATCATGGTCACTTGCTACCGTACTAGTATCATTGCAAAATAAATAAGAGTAAAAGAATTTTCTCCTGTAAGTGAACGTAAAATACTTGCGCTTACTGTGAATGTGAAAATGCAACGATTTTCGGAACCACGTCTAATCTTCCCAGCGATTTATTCGATAAAAGGAAGAATTACTCCAAAATAAGCGCAGAGACAAACTCATGTAGATAGAAAGTGAGAAAAATTTGTATTTTAAACAAAAAAGGAGATCTAAAAATTAAATAACAAGTGGGACTAACTGTAAGTTAAATTACATAGTGAAAGCGATATTTTTGCTTTTCGATTATGCAAGTGATTGGTCAGCTCATTTTTATATTAAATGAAAATAATTTAAATAAAGTAAAATAATCAAAGATATTTTCTATTTTATTTATTTTTTCAGTAAATTTTGTTTTTAGTTATTTATGTGCATATGGGTATTCTTTTATGCAGATTTGGCTCAATAACTTTACTTTAATATCAACTATTTTTTTCAGAAAGGTGAATCAAAAATAAAAATTATGATTACAAGGGGTTTTTAAACTTTTTTTCTCGAGTAAATCAATTAATTTATTCAAATTTTTAAAAAATTTCTTAATTTTTTTGTTAAAAGCATGCACAATTCTTAAAATTTTAAATTATTGAAAAACTTAGTAATGCAATATAAAAATAAAGGCTTTTTTGTTATACGTTTAGAACGTTTTATTATAGATTTTGGATGCATCAACTTTTGATATAGATAAGCGCAGAGAATTTTTTCAAAGTAAAATTAGAAATCTTGTATTTTTTAAATATAGATCGTCATATTTTGACATATATAAGCATAGTTAGGCATAATATGGCTAACTGTGCCTTAATGTGACTATCTTCTTATTTGTAGTCTGCTATAACAATTGTGTCAATTTATGTCTAAATACGTCAACATAACGTAAAAATAACTTTCTAAAAGTGTGTTATGATAAGCTAAACTGTAATATAAATATTATGCCATGAAAAACCTATACTGAAATGAGCTTAGATTATGACTAATTGTACCTAATTGTTAAAAATAAATTTTTCCGCAAATAGAATTATTATTTTTATCACTGGTGTATTTCAATAAAGTAGTAGGTAATCATAAATAGAGCTTATAAATTACAATTTTTTAAATTTTACTAATGATTTCCAAAACTTTTTTCATTATAGAAGTTTTTACTCATTAACAAAGTAAGTATAGAAGATAATAATTGAGTAAATATACACGTTATATTTATAGTTTCAAAAAATATTATGTAAATGTTTACTTAATAAATATTTTCTTCTACTTATAACTAAAATTATCATTTTTTCTATTACACATTTAGGGAAATAAATAAAAATCGAATTTAGACATTAGTGTATATATATATTTCTTTTTCAATATTTCAATACATACATAATATTAGTGATAGCAATATATTAGTCGAACATAAATTCCTTTTACGTGTTTTTTCGTGACGACTAAAATCTACGTGTATGTATATATAAACTGCATATTTACAAAAGTACAAAAAGCTTATATAAAACATCGACTCCTACGTAAACGCTACGAAATCCCCAGCAGGATCTCGTTTATTTTAATTTTCATCACCTACACATTCAAGTTTCTATAAATCGCGACCAAGTCGCTATGTAATCTGTATCTACTCTTATACTCTTTCTTTCATCCAAAAACCTTCGATTACTTAGTATTATAAAATAATACAAGGTCAAATTTATTAATTAATTCCTTCTGATTTAGGGACAGTAATACACCGCCACTTTAGTATGTATATGCCCTCTACGTGTAGGCCTTTTGATATATATCATCTAGCTGAAAGAAACGCAGTAAACGAGGCGTTAGATTTTTAAAATTTTTCTTCTCATATATATAATATATTATATACGTATACATTCAATTTTTTCGATTCATCTACAATACTCTGTCTACGGTCTCTGTCTACTTACTTTTTCTCTTTTTTCTTTTTGATTTTAGGAGGTTCTCTTATATCGCTATTATGCTGCTTCTGGTCCGGTATTAGCATTTTTTTCATTCATTCTTGCCAATGTGCTTTTTTGTAATTTCTCAACCTTTTTTGGAACGTTTGCGGGCACCATCCATTAAATTTTATATTTTTCCGCATTATTTAAAAAATGTGAAATTCAAATTTTATGTCGAAAATATTTAGATGTTATTGTTAATTACTAACAATCTTTATCAATCAAATTATTTTAATAGAATAATAAAGAAAATGTTAGACTAATAAAAACTATTTCAAAATTTAACAGAATTATGTCACTACTTCATATTGTTGAGAACATTATTTTAAATACTAACGAAATAGTTCGACATTGAATAGTACATGTAATATTATATTAGATTTCTATATTTACTTTCAGAATAACGATAATTATTTGTAATGCTCTATTTACGTTCACTCAGTTTTCAATGAGACATTAATTGTTGTACAAAAGTTGAGTGTAAAAATTGATCACATGTGAAAAATATTAAAAACGTCCGCTATAAACTACATTATTTCAATGTACTATTATGAAAACTATCATTGATTGTACCTTGTTTTGTCTTATCACGGAATTTCATTATATTGTATAAATAAGAAAATATATTTGACAAATGAATGTTTGGACCAAATAGCCGCGCAACGTTCCGAACATGAATGTTAAGGCAAAATGAAAAACAAAGAATGTATGGAATCTAATAAACAGCTGCTATGATAAAAAGATAATAAAATGACTTCTTTTTCAAATGAATGATAATGAGTCACGATAAAATTTATGTGTATAGTACATGGTTAGCGTAATGACTGTATGTACAATTAAAATATATATCACGTACAGCTGTACTGTCGATCGTTGAGCTTATAATGGAATTATTCAAAAGCCTTACACGTGTATATCGTTAGTTAAATTTATTCCATCAAACTTTTTTGTTGATCTACTGTGCTATTTTATTGACTCTGACAATTTCAAAAACGTACGATAGCCTTATACAAATGGAGAAAAAAAATAATGTCGAGGTTTTTTAGTCTCTTCAACTATCGCATAAAAAATAAAAGTTTACAAAAGTTTACACATACTTTGTATTTTATAATATAATCTCTTCGCTAATTTTATTGAGTTCAAGCATGACGGGAATATTCTAATCAAAATTATAAACGTAATATAACTTTTATGTATATGCTTATCTACTATCTAAAAAATTTCCTTGCACCTTTTGTCTTCAAACTGTGTGAACATCTTCCTTTGACCCTTCCAAAGTCTTGGCACTAGAAATAAACATCGTCCAGTCTTTATATCGTTGAGGGGGGATGTGGGCGTGTCATTTTACCGACAGAATTCGTATTTTACAAAAGATTAATTTTTCTTCGCCTAGTCTACTTTACAATTACCGCAAACGTCCGATTCGTAAAAAGAAAGTTTTTTTTTCTCTTCAATCGTAACCTACGAAATTCGTTTCTTATACTGTAAATTACAAATAGAAACAATCTTATTACATTTCATAGGTGTTTGATTAAAATTATTGCTACGAACTTATATAAAATAAATTATTTTAAATTTGAAGTCTTCTACCGATAAAATAGATTCAACTAGAAAGTGGCGTCGGTACTTCACATCCCTTAAAGTGCTTAACGCAATTGTTCGCCGCGTTTATTATGTCGTTTCCTATTGTCTAACGGGAGGGATGTGACAGCGCTACCTTACATTCAGATTCATTTTGCTTTTGATTTCTTCGCATTCGAGCTTTTTCGTATTACCATTTCCAAAATAAGCCATTTTCCTCTCAACCTACCAAGTTCTTAATCATTGTATCGGTTACTTTTTAAAAACTTGCAATTTCTTAGAAATATGTCATAACTGATAAAATTTAGTATACAACAAGACAAGTCACACATTTTCTTACATTTCCTCTCGGTAAAAACATGCTCAATCATCGATAATTTAAAAACATTCAACGACAAACCAAAAATCATCCAGCCCTACCTAAACCATCAAATCTGAAATCCATCATAAAATTTATCTTAATACATCCAGACCGAAGCCATCGCATCTACCGTCTTGCAAAAATTTTGGAAACCGAAAAAGCCGCGAACGAAAAGAAAAGCGAGCCGCGCGTCTTTAATGTCTCTCGCGCGAGTCCTCGCGATGGGCGCTGTGTCTTCTCGACTCCTGGCTGCTCGGCGTCACGGGCCTGCGCTTCGAGCGCTTGAACTTGGCGATATCCTCGCCGAATACGTCGCCGGTGCGCAGAGCCGATATCAGGTCGTCGAACTCGCCTTTGTTGTCGGTGCTTGCGTGGTGGCCGTTTTGGCCGTTGGCCTCGTTCTTCTTGTTTATGGAGATGCTGTTCAGGATGCCCTCGCGCGAGTTCTTGCGCTCCATCGTGCGCTTTTTCAGCTGGAAAATGATTGATCGAGGCTTAGTTGGGTAATGAATTTTTTTGGAGGAAAATTATTATCTTGATTGATGGTAATTGAACAAGTTTGAATTTTAAATCTAATCTTTTTAAATGTTTAAAAATTTTTCTTTTAGAATGTCATCTTAATTAACAATGTTACTAAATGTGTTAATATACTCATTTGTAATTAACTAATTTGAAAATAGGGTAAAACTTAAACGACATCAAAATTAATTGAACAAGAAACACATTACGTAACTCTAAGTCAATTAATATTAAAAATCAGAATCAGCCTTCATTCCCCATAAAAAAAATCAAATCATAACACGATAAAAGCATATAATAGCCCTTACTTCCTGCTCTTGCTTCGCTCGGCGCTCTTCCTCCTCGACTTTTCTCCTCATGTTCTCGACGTCCTGTCTGGCTTCTGATAGCGCCTGGAGGAAATTCTCGAGTATACCAAAGAACTCGTCCGGCTGTATGCCCGCGGAGTCCTCGCCGAAAAGCCTCACGGCCCTGTCAAACTGCATGACGCAAGAGGGAAAAGCATTTTATTAATCATCAACAGATGCGAGAGAGTAGGCAGAGTGAAAAATTTCGAATTAATTATAATTCTTCGCTTACCCGGGTCTTCATGTCTTGGAAGAGGTCCTCGGCCTCGGCGAGTCGGCACGTCGCTTGGGCTTGGAAGTCTCGCATCGCCGGCAAGAACATATCGCCCTGGAGCACTTGAGCTTGGCCTCGATGGAATTCTGAGAATTAATCAATTTGTTAGACAAGAGTGGTTAAGATAGACGTTCGTTTGTTGCTTGATGTTTAAATAATTAATAACGGTAGTCTTAGTAGAATCTATTAAAATGTACTGTTCTCAATATTTTTTGTTCATTCAAAAAGTGATAAATTCAGTATCTTTCAGTGAATTTAACGAAGAAATAATAAAAAGTACTGGCAAAATAAATTTGTTTAAATCCAAAATACTATATCTATCAATGCACAAATTACCGTAAAATGGAGCAAATTTAGCAGTACGAGATCATCAAATTAATTTCAAATTTTTGTTATTGAATTCTTTAATTTTCTTCTAGAGTTTTTTGAATAAGTTATTAAGCTATCTTTATAATATAATTAAAAAAAAAACTTTCTCTATTGTGGATTTTGGAGTGATTGAAAAATGCTGCTCGATCAATTTTACTCTATATCATAATTTATCGAAAAAAATGCCCTTTACAGAATCCAAACGATCTAATAACAAAATCTCTTACCGATTTCCCTCTGTACGTCCTGCAGGCCGTTCTTCAGATTGGACACCTCCTTCTGCAGATCCGCCATGCTGACCTTGGCAGCGGTCCTCACGTGGGGCATGTCCTCCTCGAGGTCCAGCACCTCCTTGAATCTCGCCTCGAGCAGCTGGACGAGGTAATGAAGTAGAGTAGTCCCCTTGGCGCACGAGGACTTGGTGTCGACGAGCCGATTCAGGGACGAGAGCCTGAAGCCACCGGCGTTGCCGCGCGCGTTCCCACGGTTCACGTAGTTGCCCAGGGCGAGCACCAGCTCGAGGAGCTTACGCAGACGGCGCGAGCGGGCGACCTGACGCGAAGCCTCGAGGACGGCGCGCATACGCGGCGTCAGCTCGGCTATGCTCGCCGAGAACTTCTTCTTGTAGTGGAGCGAGCGCAGCCGCTGCTCGTAGTGCGGCACTCTGTGGATTGAACATGGGTTGTTGAGTGGACAGTTGTAGTGGGTGGCTATCTTGTTGCTTTTTATTTGACGGACTTTTTAAGCAGGTAGTAATAATTATTGTATGCTTAATATTTCTTATCTAATTTATAGCAATAGGCAATTGATTAATAAAGTTTAAAATATTTTTTTAAGAAAGTATCATCGTCAATAGAATAAAGAATCTAGATATCAATAAAAAAAAACTCACTTGGAAATTTGGTGCAAGAAACAGTCGGCCCTGCTCTGCAGGTCCTTCTGGTGCATGTCGAGCAGCGCCGCCTCCTCAGAGGACGGTATATACTTCAGCAACTGCTCGACCATATCAATGTGAAGAATATTCTGCTGGTCCATCGAGAGGATAGTTCGGGTGATGTCATTGTCGGACATCTTCAGCTTCGACAACAGGATCGTGCAGTTCTGGGCGCGCCTCGAATCGATGATCGACATCGTTTTCTTGTTTTTGCCGAGATTGCGCAGATCTTCGATCGAGCCCTCCGTTGACACGCCGTTCTTCTGATAAGCGCAGAAGATACGATCGATCGTGTCTAGGTCCATGACGTTGTACAGCTTCGAGTCGTCGAGCTCCGACCAGATTGTGCCCTGCAGCTTCTGCTCTGGGATCTTTGACCAGTTGAACGATTTAAGGGGGTTGCTCGGCTGGGGCACGTTCTTTACGATTTCCACCTGGAAGTTTAAATGGAAGTTTGTTAATTTAGTTATAAAAGGGCGAGATTTTTATTTCTTAAGCTTTGACTTTGAAAGATGAGATAATTAAAAAATAAATAATGATCAAAGAAAAATCTTTAGTAAAATAAAAATATAAAATAAAATATGATTTTTTACATTAATTTTAAATGATTACATTGAACTTTATTTTTATCAGATAAATTTATAAATTAATATAAGGGTCCATTTTTTTACTTAATTTTTAATGTTGAAAAAATATCCAAAATCAAAAACAGAAAAAAGAATAGTAGGTCTCTGCAATAATGGGTAACTAAGATCCCCCTAAAACAACAAGAAACAACATACCTTCATCGGAGGCGGTGCAGTGGGCATCAGACAGGGTGGCGGCGGTGGGGCTAGTGGTGGCGGCGGTGGTGGCGGTGGTGTAGGCTTGGCCTCGACCTTCTCCAGCACCTCATCCTCCACAATCTTAATGCTGGCCTTGGCATCATCAGGCAAACTGCCCGAGGCAACCAGCTGCTCCAGCCGCTTGCGCTCTGACTTCTCGTTGTTCACCTGGCGCGAGAGCGTCTCTATGCTGTCCTGCAGCTCTGAGATCCTCTGCTTCGTCTCGATGTGCAAGGACGTCTCCTTCTCCAGTCGCTCCTTGATTCGCGCCAAGCTCGCCTCCATGTCTTCCTGTTGATCAACATTATTGTCATCAGAAATTACCCTGGTAACTATGCCTTAAGATTAGTCTCAGTCGTGTATGAGAATTTACCTTTTCTTGTGTTCGCAAATCGAGCTCCTGCTCTTTCTTTGCCAGCCTGGTAGACATGTCCGAGTTCTCCTTCTCGAGCTCGTCGGCCTTCTTTCGCGCGGCGACGAGCTCCTCCTCCTTTGCCAGCAGATGCACGATCTCCTTGACGTTGATTTCAATCGGGGCAACATCAGGATTCCTCGTGCTCTTAGCGTCGGTGCCTTCCGACTGCAGGACTATCTGCTGGACGATCCGGTCGAACAGTAGCCAGTGCTGAGGATACGAGCCGTAATCCACTGAAAGAAAGTTCACCCATCATCACCACGAACATCACACCTTAAGATCACCATAACACATGAAAGATATGAATCTCTTACGCGGCAATAGCAAGCAGTGCTCGAGCAAGCTGAGCAGATGGGGATAGGCCGCGGTGTGGCTGAGCTTCCGCCTCAGCAGGTCGAACATCGCCGTGGCGCTCTTCGTGTCCACGTGCTCCTTCTCGAACTTCCTCGCCAGTTCCTTCTCGTCCTCGTTCCTCACCATCTCGAAGAAGTCGAGATGCCGGTCCAGCGTCTCGTTCTCGTACTTCCTCAGCTTCTCGATTATCGGCTGGATGCCCAGCATCAGCAGCTCGTACCTGAGGTGCAGCCTGAACTCGAGCGTCACCTGGCCCGGGCCATAATTCAGCACGGCGTTGATGAACGACATGATGGCGGTCTTGAGGGACAGGTTGTCCTTGTAGATGCCGAAGTTCTTGTCGAGGTCGTTGATGATGGACTGGAACCGGGTGCGTTCGGAGTAGTACTGCTGGAAGTGGAGCATTGCCTCGAGGACCTTGCGATGACCACCTGGTACCAGGCAGACGGCGCCCAAGATTTCCAGCACGGATATCTTTGTCTTTATGTTCTCCGTCGCCAGCGACTGGGATATCGTGTTGATGGCCGTCGGGTGGGCCAGCACGTGAGCTCTGCCGTTCTGTTGCGGGACGAAGGAATTGATTGTTTGTTTTCTGATGATTGCTGTAGGGGATCGGTAAAATGGATGGAATTGTTTACTTACCGAGTTGTTCATCAGCGCCTTTAGGCAGCCAATGACGCTTGTGTGAAGATTACAGTTGGCCGCCTCGACGTCCATGACTTCCAGGACTTGGAGAAGTGAGTTCAAGCCATCTAGCTCGATGAATCTGATGACGAAACTGTGGGGTTGTGTTCGGAGGGCTGTTTTTAGAGCCTCCACGTGCCGAACTTGATTCGCGACCTCTTCAGCTTCTTCTGTGCTTGGATTCTGTGATAAAAGAAATAATCAATTGATTTGTGAAAAAGTTTGAGTGATTAATATAAGATGGATAGAAGTATTTATTAATACTTTTAAACGAAATATTTTATTTCTACTTGAATAATTTGATTCTTAGATAGAATCTAAAAAACATTTCAGTGATTAGGCTGAACTTATTAAATTTTTACTCAGGTTACCTTTAAAAATATGAATATATAATATTTCCTGTAAAACTGCATATTTTCTGATATTCGTTAATACAGAAAATGTATATAAGTATTTGAATCGGGACGTCGACTTTTGAAGTTAACGCAATTAATATTTCGCTTGATGTTAATGCATATCAAACAGTCAATATTAGGTAAGTAATGTAAACAGAGTAGACTATTTGCTCTCACATATATACTACTTATACAGACAAACATCAGTCAAAATCATCTGTATGAGGCTTTCGTCATTTTCTTGTTTATTATTATTTATTTGCTTTATTGCTTAGTATATATACCAAATCATGATCGCGATAACAAATCACGTAATTTAGCATTACTCATTGTATAAATCAAACACGGATTTGCAATTTATATTGTTGATACATCATTAAAAACAAATGATATCTATATTATTCATTTTTTGACTTCGCATTCCATCTTATCGTTCTGACTTTGGTCTGGCCATTAACGGTTTATTATGATGTTAGAATGATAGATCGTGATAGTCAGAAAAATGCTTCGTATTTAAATCTTTTAGAGCCACACCTGTCCGTCCAAAATCCGCTTTGATTCATGCTGACAGCTAGTAATAAGCGAATCTCGTCACTTTCTTTCTAATCCTGTCTAAAATGAATCTTTCGTGTAGGTGTCTTTAATGCGGATGTCTTGTAAAGTAAAACGGAGAATTCGAAACTATTTAAATACTTTCAACGCATTAAAGTTTTTTTCGGGATTACTACGTAGATTTTAAACTACAAGAAAAAGGAATTTTTAATTTCATTTTTTGTTATGTCTGTATAATCTCTAATGATTTTCAAAAAGAATATCTAATTCATAATAAATAAATTGTATTTTTAACATCTTCGCGTAATTATTTTAACTATATCTGTTAAAAAATCAGCTTTCAAATTATACATAACTGCAATTTCAATTAAACCACTTTCTATAAATAGTCCTCCCTATCAGCCCCTATACATAAATCCAATCCATCTTTCCATCTTTTCTCGCAAGCATCAGCAGTAAGATTCTCCAATCTATACTCACACTAGTAATAGACTTGACGCGATTGATGTAATCCTCGGGATCACCGCTGAGATCGGTGGTCCTGAGACCGCCATTCTCGAGACTGCCATTCCCCTTCCTGGAACAATAGATCTGCCACTTCTTATTTGCCGGCAAAGCGAGTACAGCCTGCCGGTTAGCCTGGGTGAGGTCGAGCTCGTCTACGAGCTCGAGGAACATCTTGTTAAGCTCCTCCTCGGCGGGCATGGGCAGGGTCGGCGTCATCGCTTGAAGCGTGAGCGTGCCCGTCTGCTCCACCACGCAGTAGGTGATCTCCGGCGGCTCGTCATCCTGGATTTTTGAATTTGAGATTGGTTAGTTGATGTGAAATTTTTTATGATTTTATTTTTATTATAAAGAGTCCGGTTTGAATAGAATGTGTAATTCATTATTTCATTATAACTAAATTATTATATTTCATTATAGCAAATGAACTAATTATTTTAGTTGAAAGTAAAAGTTGCATATTAGATTTTAGGACAAACAAACGATTTTAATCAAAAAAATAAAATAAAATAAAATAAAAAAATTTCCAACCATGAATTACGAAAAATAGGAAACTATAAAATTAATTTTTTGTTTGTCAAAGTTTTTTTTGAAAATATAGTGTAAGTTTTTTATTTTTTTATGGAATAGAATCGTTTGATCGTTCCAAAATATTGGAAGAAAACTTTTTCTTTCATATAAATATAATTTGTTTATTCGTTATAAAAAAAAAAAAACAGTTGATTAGACAATAATAGAGATAGACGTTTTAAATATTAGAAGGGATTGTGCATTCTTGTGTAAATTATTTTTTGAACTTTGATGTTTAATATTGTAAATAATTTGTTTTAGAAGAATAAGATAATTTATTATAAAATTTAGTTGATCAAAAAAATGTGAGAAGATTGCAAACTAAAGTGTCACGTAATATTCACCAAAAAAGAACATGATTGAGACAAACTATCATCAAGGCGCCTAAACGGAAACCCAGAAATTCCAAACCTGCACCTCAGCTACCTAAAACACCTAAAAAATTCCACCATCATCCGCTCGACTTCCTCAACCCATCAACACAAACGACAGCCACCACCTTTAAATAATCACTCTAATCCTTCCCGCGCATACCACCCAGCTACACAAAACCACTCCAAGCGAAGGTGTCGCATCCGACGCTATAATCCTCATACGAAACAGCCGAGAAAAACAAAATTAAACGCCGCCGCCAAAATCGCGGTCGCTTTCGACTCGTAAAAACGGCGCATCCAGCCTCCGGCGGCGCGATCAAAAGCACACCAGAGCGGAGGAAGATTCCGCTCTGAATTTCTTCCAAGTGAAATTCGCTTGTGCGAAACCGATCGGCCCGCGCGCACCTTTTTACCGGACAATGTTTGGAAAGTAAGACATAAGACTCGGCTGGGGTATTACTCGTGTATTTTTATGGTCGCTGCAGGAGATAAGGCACTTCTGCTTCGGCGTATAAGAAAGCTCGCAGGCGGCATTCTTCTGGGAGGTTCAGGAGAAAAGGTATAGTAAAAGACTCCTGGATGGCTGATCTATGTATTTAAGAGCGTGTGTAAGCTCGCTCTCGGATTTTATCACTCTGCAATTATTTTCACATAACCGTTTAGCCGTACGCGACTTCCGAGATGTATCCCATAGGTCCAAGCTATACTCGCGGCTTTACGAGCCTGCGCTATCGATTTCGAATACGGAAAGCAGCTGCGCGACTTCCGGAAACGGCGATTGAATTTTCATTTTCCTATCGTTCCATCTCTATCTTTCATGAATAACGCCGACAGCCGCGCGACACCGGCTTCAAAGGAATACATATAATACATCCGATATCGCGGTCTTTCCAATTACACGTCAGGAATCTCATCTCCGTGCGAACTCGTCGCACCTGAGGAATTTCCTCGCGGACGTGAGGCTATCTCTATATTCCGGCCTTCGCTGGGAGATAGTCGAGGCGAGAGAAAAGCCGTGATTGTGCAATCGCGTGTTTTTAGTTGTCGAGATTTTCAGGGTTTTGCTGAGGGGAAGTGTGGATCGGTAGCGAGCTGGCCTTGTTAGCGAGGCTCTGATGACAGTGCAGGAGCTGTTGCCTTGCCGAGTGGGTCATTTGCAAATGGGTGTTTGAAGGTGGAAAAAAGAGCGATTGTCTGCGCTTGGGTAGAGTGAGGTTGTTGTGTGTTGGGAGAGAGATGGAAGAGTGAGTTACTTGGATTATTTGCTGTTGATTTTTTATTATGTTTGGATTCTGGATAATAGATAAATTTACTGTTTCATTGGTTTTAATTGCGATAAAATTTGCAAATAAAATTAAGGTGTGATATTTTTAAATAATTATTTATAACGTAAAAAATTATAGTGAAAATAAAGATTGTATAAGCGTAAGATACCGCTTTCAGCATTCGCCAACGAACTAGCGGGAATAGAAAACGTAAAGCTTATCGAGTTTCGTTAATTATCATCCGAATGTACCTTTTTACGATCGTAAAATTTTGGCTCGGCCGGACGGGAACACACAGCGCGCGTATCGGAATCGATTGACTAAAAACATATTTGTTCGTCGTAAAATCGGCTCATTACCGCAATAAAAGTCGTTATCGTTTACTAATGAGCGTAAATATCACGATTTTATTATACTTTCATTTGTGGACATTTTGTTTCTTTGGAATGCGTAGATATTTACATCCGGCTTCAAAAATGTTTTTTATCTATGTTTTTTATTTTTATCATCTTTTTGTTTACAAATACTCTTGAGAGTAATGTGATATTAATAATAAGATTGTTTACAAAATTATTTTTGTAAAAATTGTAATTTCCAAAAAATTTGTACCCAACATAAAATTAGCAATTAACAAACTTTAATATTAATTCTTATAAAAATGTATCTCATTAGCTAATTAATAAATCTACCATATACAACAGCCGAATTTCCCAACTATACTAATTTTCTAGAATCCAAAACAACAGACCACCCGACATTTCAAAATGCATAAACTTTTTCACTTTCTTCCCACATTACCCAACTCCCACCTCAACAACCCAACAAACCCACCTCCTCCAACACCACCTCAGCCTAATCCACATTCCACCAGTCTAACACACTTCCCCACAATCCTCACCCAATAACCCTGTCCTCCCACAAACAATGACCACCTTCACAACATCCCAATCCCGCAATCCCAGCCGATCCCCAGCTCGGTATTCGGAACGCGCATCGCTCGGTCCACTTAGACTCGGGTCGCGCGCTCCCCATTGAATAATCCCACACACACACACACACACATACATACACACACAGTCGGCGCAAGCGCAAAGGTCAGCTGGCGACGCGAAATTCCTCGCGCAGGTACTTTCACACGTGACTAGGAAATTACCTGCGCCGCTCGCGCGTACACACGACACAGTCGATTTATTGCCGAGATGCGGGGAGCTCATTCCTCGAGTGTATAAGGAGAAGGCGGCTATGCGCAAGCGAGTCTGGGTTAATGCACGCTCGGGCTGCGAGAGCCCGATTGGATCTGTCGCTGGGACGAGCGATCCCAGCTCTGCGCTTTTTCGAGAGCTGCTTTTTTGGACTTGCTGGCTTAGCTTTTGGGATTGAGGCTTTTTCTGCCGGGGAGTAAGAGGATGGGAACTGGGTTATGGAGAGGAGGATGTGGGACGCGCGGGCGAATTGGACGGCCGGTTGCTTTGTAAAATGTAACGGCTGCCGGGGATTACCGATTTGGAAATGCTGGGATAACGGCGAGTGTAGTTTCTGTAGTTACTGTTATATTTGTTCGGATGGTGGTTTTGGGTTTATTGGGTGTTGGGTTTCGGGTGGGATTGGGTTGGGAGTTGCTTTGTTGGGTAATGGACTTTGTTTTGGGTTGACTATTAATCGTATTAGAAATCGAATTGTTCTCTTGTTACAATAATTTTAACAAGGGATATTTGTTAACTAAGAAAATGAAATAATAGTAAATTTTAATGAAAATGTATGTAGCTGCATCGTAAGTTGTGAAAACAATGCTCATTAACATTTCTTAATATAGAAAACAGTTTCTCTAAATTAAATAAAATAAATTTTACATAAACAGGTTGCAATTTTAATAAATTCCCGTACCTTTCCTTCAGTCAATAAATCATAATATAAGCATCTAAACACACGGCATACCTACAACTTCAATAAAAGTCAGTTTTACGAATATCACTGCATTTTCCATCCATACTTAAATGCATTTCGTGCCAACAACTTTCAAACTCGCATAAACACACCGTACATTTCTTTTATTCCGCAGAAACTAAAAGTAGATACTCCACGAGCCTGGCGAGCCTCAAATTACAAACGTCAATAGGCATTTACCAACATTTGCATTAGCGAAATCACCGCATGAATTTTCCAACCTCTCTCTCTCCCCACACAATCCCCAAAACAATGACTATCGACAACCCATCATTAAAAACCCCAAACCCATCACTCTAAAAACCATCTCTAACCCCAACGATTCAATCCACTCCAATCCCATAACAAAGCCCTCCTCACTTAACCCACATCCCCCCTCTAAATCATCCTCCTCTCATTCTCCCCGCGCATAACCCATAACTCTCCAGCTCTCCTCTCTCTCCCTCTAATGGCCTTTAAAAACAAATAGCGCGCAAATATTTACACGCGCCTAATGCCTCCTTGCACAATCGAGCCGCCGCCACCGGCGGCGCGATTGTCTGCCTTTCTTTTTTCTCGCTCGCTGTTGCATTATCGCGCCTTTCTCCGCGCGCGCGCGCACCTGCTCGTCTCGGCACGAAGAAGCGCAATTGTAGGTGTAGGTGTATGCAGGTATAAGCGCAGACGAGCGTGTTAATAGGGATGAGAGGCGCACGCGGAAGCCGGAGTGGGTATGTAGGTAACTGATTGGCTGGAAGGTGGTGTAAGGACAGTTTGGAGGGGTCTTTGGTGTTTTTGCGATGCTGTTGGGTAAGAGGAGAGGCGATTGGATTAGTTTATCGGTATGGGGAGCAGCGATGAGGAAATAGGTATGTAAGAGGAAAGCGATTTGCCGAATCGGGATTTGAGGGGGAAAAAGTTGCCGTTGGCTTGTTTGGTTTGGTTCGCGAGGAAACGGGAAACTAGATGGGTTTGAGGAGTTTGGTGTGTTTTAATTATCGTGCGTAAGGATGTGGCTTTGCGAAAGGTAATTTGTAGTGTAAGCTTTAATTGGAATGATTAGAATGT
This sequence comes from Eupelmus urozonus, assembly GCA_900480035.1. Lineage (NCBI taxonomy): Eukaryota > Metazoa > Arthropoda > Insecta > Hymenoptera > Eupelmidae > Eupelmus > Eupelmus urozonus. The sequence continues at coordinate 29,958 of UELX01001318.1, read as the reverse complement.
GTTAATAGATTACATTTTTATTGTTTGTTCGCGTTGAGCTTGAGATATCTATTGCATATGTAATGTACGAACGCAAAAAATATAAAAGTATAATAATACGACGTATAACAGTTGGGTTATATATGTTGGTCACGTAACGTTATCAAGTTTAACTTACATATCATGATAGGCATGAATGTTTGTACAACTTTTTTTTTGTATTAAAATAAAAGAAAATTCAAAAGAATGTACTACTATTAATTATGTAATTGAATTTTCTATTTATTGATAGCAAAATATAACGTAATTCAAACACAACTAATTTCACGTTATTTCTTCATTCGCAAAATAATTTAGATGTGATGAGGTCTTTATATTATTACTTCTTTTATTTGCAATATGGCATCTATAAAGTTTGGCCTGCTGTATCATTCATAAAAAAAAATTCTCATTAGTTAATTTGATCCGGTACTAGATAAACGCGTGATTGGGAGCAATAAATAATAATAAAAATGTCGCTTCAGCAATGAATTAAGTTATTTCACGTTCGTACCTAAAAATAAAAAAAATAACATTACGTAAATTGGAGCGCTTAATTAAGACATTTTCCTTGATTCCTTTTAAGCCGAGAGAAATGGTTTTTCCTAAATCCTATATATTTACGCAAGCAGATTCTTCAGATTTAAAAAAATATCATGACATTTATCAAAGTTGCACAATTTGTTTTTAAAGTAACGCTTGATTAAAAAAGTTCAAATCTCAATTTGCTTTTTATGGCTATATTTTATTTCCATATATTGTACAAATTTTATTCGAGCATTAAATGAAATAAAAAAATTTCAAGGTTCTCGCGAAAGACTTCTGTCTGTAGAATGTAGTCACAGCAAGCATTTTTATTTGACATTTAACATATTCTGATATATGGCTCATAAAATTTCCGGTATACTTCAAGCACTTTTTTTCAAAGCCGTATGAAATATTGCAAAAATTTTACGAAGCCTGGCCCATTTTCAAGCGGACGCGGGTACCTGCATTTATTTCGGTAAAAAAGAAAAAACCCATTTCCCCGGGCTCAAAAACAAAATTTATTAGCCCCACTTCTCCGACCCACATTAAAGGCACTTTTTAATAACCACGGAACACTAAATTATGAAAAAATACAGTTAAACCGCAGAACTAGCCGAACCCAACAAAAATGTCACTTCGACAAAACCAATCAAAAAGCCGGCTGTTCACCGTAACTTGAAAAAAAAAAAAAAAACGTTACACAATCACCTGCCGAGCGTCGCTCAAACGAGCTTCGCACTTCCAGCTCGTCAATAAACTAGGAAACGAGCAAATCCACGCGCGCGCCAAGGCAATCAAAAGCCGAGAAACTCGACGCGTCATCAGCTCCATCATCGTCGTTTCCGCGACACTATATAATCCCATATTCACGGCTGGCCGCTTGGACCTTGAAGCTAAGAGCCGAAGAAAAACGCGAGGCGACACGCGTTCCAGACATTGTCAGGAGCCGCGCTCTGGGAGATACATCTGGAAATTATTTATAACCGCGAGCGGAAACGTCGCGATTTCGCGCGAGCGAGTTTAACGATAAAAGCGGAGCTTTTTACAGGCGGCGCTTTTTTTCTCAAAGCGCGCCGCGCGCCGGCGACTTTTACGAATTGTATTTTTGCCCGCGCTCGCCACGTGCGTTAAGCTCGTAAAGATAAATACAGTTATTACGCGAATTTCGTTCGCGCGAGGCTGTATTTCAGAGCAGTGGGTGGATCCTGGGGGCGCTTTCTTGGCCGCTTTTACGAGCGCTGGAAAATGAAACGGAATTAACTCCAAGTTCGCTCTTAATGTTAATAAGCTCTTAAATATGAGGAAAAATGTAACAAAGGATGCCGGTAATTAGTGTTGGTTTGAGGGGGTAGACCTGTTTAACCGGTCGCAAAAAGCATGACGGTGTCGTTAAATTTTCAGAGAGCGGATTTAGTTGAATTCATGGGTAAGTCTAACAATGAACTTGATCGTAAGTAGAAACAGCCGATCACCGACAGACATGTATTTGGAATTCCCACATTTAGTTCCAATCTATTTTATTAATACTCGCAAAAAATGAAACTTTCCCATTGCCCAGCAACTAAAATAAATACAGCTTCATCCAGTAGTCTCTAGAATAACGAATTCATCACTAAACAAAAACTACCGATAAGAAATCTTTATGCAATTTCATTTCGAAACCGGAGCCACCGAAAAAATCACCTTAAACGAAATTGCGAGCGCGTATTATAAATCGCGAACAGGATAAATCTATTTGTAAATGTATAAGCCTCCCTAAGTGACCAGTCACGATACAATATTCTCCATTGAATATTCAATTACGCGCGCTCCCCGGCGATAATAAATGACACGCGTATATAACAGCTCGCTAATTATCAGCGCGTATTCCTTCTGCTATATATAAACCAGCCATTTTCCCTCGCGTCCGAACACGTCCACAGAGCAACTTTCCACAATCACAGGATTTTTTCCGAGGCCGCAAAGTGCGCGTGCTCTTTTATCGCCGGGTATTATAAGCTATTTCGCGAGTTAGATTTTCGAGAGGCAACGCGCGAAATATAATTTAAGGCGAGTCATTTCGACCGGCTTTAAAATTTTCAGCGCCGGAAAATATACTTCTGAATACCACGTAGATATTCCTGCGAAGTTCAGTCCGTGAAATTCAAAAATCCTCGAGCGCGCTCGTTAATACGAAGACGGAATTAATAACCCCTCGTTTATAAGTCAATCACGACCTATCCGCGAATTAGCTCGCGCTTGATTTTCGATTATTAATTCGCCGCACGCTTCATCATCATCAGCGCTCACAATGGGCCATGATAGAGTTTCTACTCCAGGTTCGTCGAACCTACGGTCCTTAAGACACATCGGGCCACTGGCAAACAAATTGCGCTACCTCATAAAGCCGGGCTCGCTGAATTTCACTTGGCGCTCGCAGTGAAAGCGAAATCAGAGCCGGCGCGTATTAATTGAAATTTCATCGGGGTCCTTATTGGCTCGCGATTTTGGCTTCCGAGCCATTGTGTCCGTTTCGGAAAGTGAAAGAGCCGATTCTTTTCTATGGTAGACGTTTTTTCCACCGCGTCTTTCTCGACGTAATTGGAATGAAATTGACCTGAGCCAAGAGTGACACGAGGCGCGATGACGCACTGAGGTAATTAAGTATGTGAAACGCGAGTGATTGGGTGTATAGGAAAAAATGGTAGGTAGTAAGTTTAAATGGAGAGTAAGAGGGGTTTGTGAAGGTGATTTGGCGAATCGTTGGCGATCGTTTGTGTGTGAGGTGAAAGAGACCAATAGGCGATATCGTATTTTGTAACGTTTTTATAGCGTTTGGTGTATTGAACCTTTTAGATTTTCGCATTCTTTTGGATCAATGGTTATTGGACGGTTTTGGAGAGAATAAACCGTTAGGTGGTCTATAATTTTCTAGTTAATTGGAGAGGTGATATAAAATAGATCGGATGTAATAACTTAATTTTAGAATACAGTTAAGTTCTACCACGACTTTTTAAGGTGAATTTAAGCACTTAATTACGACGGAAGCGGCGGCTCGTATCAAAAAGAAATAAATCACTTAATTATCACCTGCGATTCTGGCAAAAACACGAGGCAGGCAATTTATTGCAATTTACTACAATGGCAAAAAAGCTTTTATCACCGGGAATAACTACCACTAAACTATTTAATCTTCTCACTTGTTTTTCTAAATAATCAAACCAAAAACACCGCAATGCAGCAATCATCACACCCATTAAAATCTTTGCACGATATCAATTTGAAAAACGAGTTTCGCCGAGCTTTCTCAACTCCCTCTTCAAAAAAAACGTCTAATTAAAGACCTTAGGCAGTAATCAATCCTCACCTGAAGGCATCCGCAGAAAGACTTCTTCACCCGCGATGGCATCGTCTGACAGCGACCCACGAAGTCCTTCAGGGGCTGTGGACTGTGGACTTTGACAGGGCAGCTCTGCGGCAACGATGGAATCCTCTGCAACATAAAACAGTGCGTTACGTCATTATTACATTCGAAAATTGCAAGCTACAGCTCGCATTGCAAAACGCAGAAGGGTTAATTAATCATTTCGCGGCGCTCTTTATATCGTGACAATCGCGCTTAGTGTAAATGCGTATAATTTTTGAGGATCGCAGGTTTAATGGCCGTGCGCTTTCAGGCTGGAAAACGTTTAACCGTGTAATTTTGTAACGCCGGTGAAAGAGGTTACCGAAGATGCATCGTGCGTGCGCATTGATACCTTTTGAAAGGAGGAATCAGGGATTAATCAATCATTACAAAATCCAGTCGTAGGCTCAAAACTGTAAAAGGATCGATGCATCGCATTCCAGTAATGCCGGGCTCTTATGTAAGCGCGAATTTACGGTACTTCGCGCTCGAAATTAAGAAGTTCGAAAATCGTTTCCTCGTTCGTAAAACAAGCTGGCAGCGATCGTATATATCCTGCCCTCTCGGCGCTGAAGGAGATTAAGGACTTTCAAAAAATCGAATCTCGCACTTTCTAACAATTAAATTCCAATCCGACTGCCTCGCACATTTCGCGACAAGGTGGATGATAAAAAAAGCCGAGCCGTGAGAATCGAGGTCGTAATTGCTGGACTTTCGACGCTGCAAAACGCACGTAAACTCAGTCTACCTAATTTTCTTACAATAAAATAGAAGAAAATACAAAAGCACTAAAGAATTTCTTTTATTCAAATTGTCTCACTCTAACTTTAAACCAGAACCTTTAAATCCACTCTAAACTACCTTAGATCGATCCTAAACAACCTCTAACAAATCTCCCTCTCACTTAACAGCTCGCCGCGGCATCCTCGTAAATCGGCGATCGCGTGCGATCTGAAATCAGCGCCTGACTCGAGCGTTTAGCTCGAGATTCACGGCTAAAGCATCCCGGCCACAATAACCGATCGGGCACGCGATGCTAAAGCCGCCGCGGCGAAAGCGGTAGCGTTTATGTGCCTCGAAGGTCAGCGGCACCGGCTGCTGCATACAGCCAGCTCTCGTCATAATCCAGCGCTAAGATAATCCTCTCGCACGCGAGTCGAATCGATGCGAGAAGAAAGAAAGCGATTCTCGCGCGTGGATGGTTAATTATGGCTGATGGTTAGGAGCTACCGCGCTTTTTGTTTGACGGATGAGGAAGCTGCGGAGGAGTTTCACTTGCGGTGAGTGCGTTGTGATGAGGTGGAGATTGTTTTTTTTGTGGGGATTTGTGTGGGAGAGTGAGAGTGGTTTGTTTTGATTTTGGTGGGTGGTATTGGTTTTTCATTAGGTTTTGCTTTGGTTTTAGTTGGAGAATTTGTATAGTGGTGTGTAGATGTTATTTGATTGAAGAGCTGATATGCTGTACTAGGTTACGAGTTACGAGTCTAGTAAAGTTTTATAATGTGAATATCGGTATGGAAAAAAACGTATGAAAACATTAACATTGTTCTTTAGATAAAGAATCCAAAGTAAGAGGTATTTAACTAGACTAATTTATCATGATGTAAAGTAATACTTTGACGTTGTTTACTTTTTTCTTGTTACAGTTTTAGAGCTAAAGCGTGAACTAACTCGCATTTAAAAATACAAATTGAGTCCTTATAAAAACATGAATGAGCGCTATGTATTTTTTATAGCGTACGCACACACGAGAAAGTAGTTTGCCTAAATAGCGTTCTTAGGAAAAGCAATTCTCATTCAACAAAACAAGATGATGCATCATAAAAGCATATTTAAACCGTAGATTTTCTGATTTAGAAAGTGCAATGATAGTATAAACATATACATATAATTTTAGTACACTCTAAATACTATTTTTCAAAATAGGATCGTAGCATGCAAAAGCAAATATATTTTTTAATCAAATATCAATTTTCTGTCAATATAATTATTGTTATAAATTCTTTATTATATAAGCGAAAATTGAAGTTATTCATATTATTATTCGACAAAAATGATATATGTGAGATTAAAAAAAATTTTCATTTAATAAGCTTTAAATTAGTTTATTAATTATATATATTACTATCTAAGTGTCTTTAACACATCATTTGCAAAGCTATCTTTCTTCGACACAGGCCTTTAAAATTTAAATGTGAAACTTTGTATGGGAGAAAGTTACTTATAGCGGCGATAACGCATTTTATTTAATTTCACATACGTTCACATTAGTACACCCACAAATCCGACCCGGGAATATTAAAACACAACCAATGATTTGCCTCTTATAAAGTTATCCATGAGCTATTTAATATTCCGAACTTATCAGCAAAAGACGAAAGATAAATGTTGACTTATCGTACTTTTATGCGACGATGCTAAAATTATAACCGCTCCAAATTCATCGTGACTTGAAATAAAAGAAATCAGGTTGAAACTTGACTTATGCTATAGACGAGATATACGCCGGAGTACCATAACTTCTCATTAACTGCGTTACGCTCAAGCAGTACTAAAATATCGAATAAGCAAAACATCACTAATAAGAGGCTTAAACTTTCACGTGATTTGTTTCATCCAGGCGGAGATTAGACGAAAGCTCCGCGGTGTTCAAGAACTTTAATAATAAAGTCTATTTTATGAAGGTAATAATCTCAGTAGTGCAAATATCATTTCGAAGAAAAATTAACTTGAAAGTTACTTAGAGAGAAAAATCGACTTAATTCGAAACGATAAATTTTCGCTTTTATATTGCCTTTAATAATCGGTTATTCAGACTTCTGCGGTGTTTTAAAATTTCAGTTTAAGAACTCTCCGTTTCTTGACTTTTTTCAGTAATAACTTCATAATTATTTGAAAAATAAAAGCTTTTATAGAAAATTAGTAACTTTTACCGGTCGGTTCATTAATAGAACCAAAAAAATTTCGTTAACCCATTTATCAACTAGTCGTTAAATCGTTTTTATCCAACAATTTCAATGCTGCGTGATAACAAGCTAAAAATTACACGATATTATTTCTTTTTTCATAAAATACAACTACGAAATAAAAATATGAACTTACAAATTCATTAAAATTTCACAAACTCCTTCCAACTATCAAAGCATTCAACCTATAAAATAAAACACACACAACTTCACGTAACTCAACACAATAACACAACCTTCTCTCAACCAACCTCAACCTAACCTCCAAAACAACCTCTTCTCAACTCCCTCAATAACCTAAAACAAACACAACCGAATCTTCACCTCCCCGGACAATCATAGGTGAATCCCCGGTATCAACTCCAGCCCATCGGCATCCGATCACTCGCGCAAGGCTGTCCCCCTACTGAGGAGACGAAAACGCGGAAAGAGAAAAAAAGTCGGCGGCGTCTTATCATTCGCGGCCTTATCGTAAGTCGACGACACTCGGTACAAGGTACGTAACGAGCGAGCGACCCGCATGCGTGAATTGTAATTAGCCGTGCGCGCGGACTCGAGCCAAGGTGTCGGCCTTGCGCTGCTGTTCCCATTTCAGACGCTCGCGGAAAAGACGAGGTAAATTGGTTTGTGGACTGATGTTGAGTGAAGTTGCTGCGATGTGTGGTTTCATTGGGTTGAGTAGGTTTTGGGATGTTGGGTGTCAGGTTTTTTTTTGGAGGGTTGTTGGTTTTTGTTAGTGTAGTTGGAGGCGAGGCTCTTTGGTGTTTGAATGTTTAGTTTTGCGTCATTAGGTGAAAAACATGTTTTTAACTTTTTAGAACAATAGTGAATTTGTGTTGATGATAAAATGAAGAAAAGATTTTTAGGAATGCGAGGTGATTTGACAACATTTATATTGGTGAAAGGAATAATCATTTCTGAGATAGTCTTGCTTGAACATAGTTATAATCTTTGGAATTCTTGGCATAGTTATGTATCTATAAATAATTAGTTATCTCTTCTGAAAAATTACTGGCAGATACTGATAAAGTAAATCTTTATCGTAAGAATTATCGTGATAAGAATAACAATCTCTGCGGGATGCTGCAAAGTACGAACAAATACAGATACATATGAATCCAAAAATTCTTTTGTCCTAGACTCTTAACTATAAAAAATTTTCCATCCTTATTTAGAAATTGTTCATTGAATCATAAACCACCAGTCTTTTATCAAACAACATTCAAGACCAAGAAACTATTTCCACGCCAAACCATGCGTATCTTCTTATTGAGCAGCTGTGCGTCCGCATCAAAGAAAGGCAAGAAGTTACATTCGCTGAGGTCGGACTCATTTTTTCTCCTGCTCACCGGATCGGAACGAATTATTTGCTTATCTGCAGTAGGGTAAAGAAATGCACGTACATACGTAATCATTCACTTGGCACGCTTAAACTTATCCCTTACCGTATTTTCTTTTATCTCAACCTTGACATAATATGCATTAACCTCAAACATGACCCGTTCACTTGAAGCCTTCAACATCGATTTTTTTAAAGGTTTTAATTAACGGCCAGTGTAGATTTAATGCGCGCCCCTTTTTCGTACAGTATAATTTCTGCGAAAGGCCGTTCAAAAAAATTGTATTTTCAATGATTTAGTGGTAATTATACTTATTGTTTGTATTCGAGTTTTTTAAAGTGTGGTGAGAGTGGGTAAGAAGCAGAAATCAATCTATAAGGATTGGGCTGTGTATTCTTTGTTCGGTATCACCTTACGTTGAATTTCTAAGAATCTCTTTTGTCTTGATTTCAAACTATCTTACATCGATATGCACGAGAGGAGTAAAATGAATAACAAACCGCAAGCCTAAAAATCGAGCCATTCTACCAAGTTATAAATCAGCTGACAGATGTAAAAATCGCAACAGAAAGGTGAAAAAGGAAAACAGTTAAAATTTTAGCAAAGGAACAATAATTTCGTATCACCGCTGTGATCAGGGCATTCATCTGAGTGTACGATTGAAGGACAGTCTATTACGTTGAAAATAATTGCATTCCGCATCGACGGCTATTAATTGAATATTTGTTATCAAAGAAAGTGCCAATCGCTACTGAATAGAGCCCGTTGGCGAAGCGAGCTTTGTTGATTATTGAGAATTACATAATTAAAAAATCGATCATAGTGGCCATTCTAATTAACGGTGAATAGTAGATTCATTATGTAATTCTATAAACGATTTCCAGTCGGATTCAATAACGCTGCGAAAAAGAAAGTAACGAGTTCTTCTCATAATAATCATTTGATATACCGTTTACCTTGGTGATTTATTATTTAAATTAAAATTTTTTCCATTAAAAGGTTATTAACTATAAGTAATTTATTTACCTTTCATACCGCTTGTAATAAGTAAATAACTTTTTAAGATTGCCTTCGCGAGAGGTCGTATATCAATTAAAAATTTAAATTCTTCGTGAAATGCATATGCCAGGTACCAGATAATTGCGTATAATACCCACGCGTAAATAATTGATTTTGTATAAGTACAATGTTTGTGGTAAGCATTTTTGGCTGAGGAATTTATTAGTTCTACAGCGGATCTAAAAATTTGAAGTATGCAATTTTTGTGTTAGATTTTAGTGTAAAGGCTATTTCGTAATAACAGAAGAAAAATAGTATCCAAAACTTTCACGTTTTGAATAATTAAAATTCCTGCAGTATAAAAATATTATATTATCGTAACTTGACTTATTCCATCTACGTTACATAACACGGCGAAATTATTAAAACCCTCTATTGTATTACTTCTATTATTGTTAGTTTGACGAATACAGCAAAAGAAAAACTATAGCTCCTAAACAATCCAATTCATCAATTAACGTACTATCATCCCAACAAAAAATCCCCCTGAAAAAGCTCCAAACCTCACACCAAACCCACCAAAACCAAGCGTCCAACAATCCTCAAAAAACCATCACGCAACAAAACGCGAACACTCAACCAGCGCAGAGCAAAGTACCGATCTCGGAGAAAGTAGCCTGCGAGAGCGGACGATCGAATAACCGTAATCCTTCCTCTTCTTCCGCGGCGGTCGCGATATTTCGTTCAGTCGGCCGCCGACTGACCTTCGAGGAATGTCCCTCGGCACACATGTATATGTATACGGGTTTTCGTTACGATCGAGCCAGGGAGAAGGGCGGCACGCGCCTGCGATGCTTTATGCGGCTCCGTTATATGGGCGGATGTGCAGTTCCGAAATGCCGGTTTTCGTCGCTTTTTCCTTTTTCTTTCTCGAGGCGAGCTTTAAGGCTGATTTTTTGCGCGCGCGTTTTAAGACGCGGGTATTACGGTTGATTGGCGAAGGTTTTGCTGATAATTATCGGAGTTATGTAAATTTGTATGTAAGCCCGGATCGATGTTAACGGCTCGCAGGTACCGGTCGTTTTTTACTTAATTTTTAATTTCGAAAAAAGTCGTGACGTCGATTTCTTGTTGTAAAGTGAGTGTCCCAGTCCCTGGATGCTTTAAGAATGGCTCGACCCAGAGTTCAGTTCCGATACCTGTAACGTTGTTTTATGCGGACAGGTTCAGAAAACTGGTACCATTCGTAAGGTGTCCGGGAACCGGAAAAATTTTTTTTAAATTGTAAATTAAATGAAAAAAAAATGGGTTACATACCGATGATATGGCTTTTGTATTATGACTTCTGAAATAATGACGTAACGGTACAGAAATTCGTGGAATAATCTTGAAAATCGAATTTTACGTAAGTACTTATGACAACAAATTAAAATGCTGTAAAACTTTTGTAATATTTTATTTTAAAAAAAGTTGAAGTGAACAGAAACTTACAAAGAACGAAAAAAATATACTTGCTCTAAGAGATCTTATAAGAAAGACAGAAAACAATAAAAAAATATAAATATGCAACTTGCACTTCTAAGTTTATCTCGAAATTTGTTTACCCCGCACACTCACAAGCCGATTTAGAAAGCAGCGGAAACGCCAAGCGCGCACGACACGCGCGCATAATGAGTATTTATATGTCAAAATAAATCAAAATAGCGTTCACACGTACTTCAAATAAATTAAGATTTCGAACTATTCGCCGATTCTGCATAATCCAAACCAGACCATTTTCACCAACGCTAAATCTCCACTAGAAAGCGCTGCGAAAGCTCCACTCCCACGCCCAATCAAAACTCGATCAAAACACTCCAGCACCAGAATTTCCCAATACCCACACGCAGCACGTACCTCAACAAAAAAAAGAGCCTAAAAAAAGACCCACCTCAAAGCACTAAAGACACTCCTCCATCCGCCTATACATCTCGTCGTACGTGTCTCATCTCTAACATCTTCATCGACGTTCCTACGATTAATATATGTAACGGGAGCGGAAAGCAGCGAGAAAACTCGTTTAATCCTCGCGCGCATCCGCGCAACATTAGCGCATCTGCACGTATCTGTGTACACACGCCCCGATATCTCGGCTCCGTGATTTCAAGAGCGGATAAGCGCACAGCCGGCCGATTGTACGTGATCGGGGCGCGTGACGTCTGCGTTTATACGCTTGATTTCTATCGGCTTTATGTCATGCACGCGCTGAATATAGAAGTGTGAGCCGGCGGCGCTCTTTCTTTTTTCCTCGGATGCGCGCGCCGTTAGCTCGGGAATTTCGACACACCGGGCTTTTCTTGCGGGATGTGTGTCGATGGTGATGTTATCGGTGATGTGGGGTATTGTTTGGTGTGATGGGAGGCGTTGGTTGGGGTTTGAGGGAGGTGAGGGAGCTGATTGAGGTTTGATTGAGAGGTCAAATTTTGTCTTAAGAATGAGACTTTAGCGTCTGGGTAAGAGAAGAATTCGGAGTCTGGGTATTAAAATGGGCAAGTAATATTCGGAACGCGAAGCTTGTATTTAAGACGTCAAAAGAGGAAGATGTACTTGGAAGATGAGATAGCGTATGGGATGAATCCTCAAAGGCTGTTACTTTATAGTTTAACAGTCTCAAGCCGCCAGTTTTTTTGACAGTTTAAGTACAAATTTTATGTATTCGCTATAACGATCTACGCGATTAAAGTCAAGTTTAAATTGAATTTTTTTTCGGCACCGAACAATGGAACTTTTGAAAAATTTTACGATTTATGCATCGCGGAGCGTACAACATTCTTAACCCGTTTCCTCTAAGTAGATCGTAAATTAATGTTGCTCTGAATACCTGAACTAAAATAGTTGTAATAATATTGGAGTAATGATTCATTTCGAAAGAAATAAATCAAGTTGCGAAAAAAATAATCATTAACGGACAGATTGCTATCGGGTGATTAATTACAACATCGACTTTTTGAAATCCTACAAAGAAAAAATCTATAATTTAAGATCGATACAGTGCATTCGCAACGGCAAAGACGTTGTTACTTTCTCATTTGTTTTACCATATACATTTTACAGCCCGGCTTTGAAGCACCGCTTCGTATCGTCAATGCAGAAAATTAAATTCTAAAGAGCCATAAGCATACGTGAACGCGCGATAAATCGATCCAACAACCGAAGACGGAAGTCCAGACTTGCATTATATTACTCTCAGTCAATGGACATTGTTGATGGTATTGCGGTAAAATCATAAATCGGCTTCCCATGCTGATCGTCCCCACCAAGCGAGGCTCCCATTAAAATGTCCCCGACAGTAGCCCGCGAGTTTCATAATTGATTTCTCTTTTGAGTGTTTACCGTGGATTTCTAAGTCTGCGGGCCTATATTTGTTATTGACATAAAACGTATCGTAATTTTCGTAACTGAAAGCTATTAGGTTAGAAAATACACTGGGAAGTTGGGACCAGGAAATAATCAGTAGTCGGTAATCAATTTGGGCAGATTGATTTTGCAAGCAAGATTCAATTAAATTTAGAAATGTCTTTTCAGGTACCTGTGCACAAGCCTGCTTTTACATTTCCAAGTAAAATTTCGATATTCTGTGGGTAATAGAGTACAATACTTAGAATGTAAATTAAGGTATCTTTGGTTGAAATGAAATTCACAAATTTAATTCGTAGTTAATCCTTATATAAACCCACTACAAACCCGCGAACTTTAAATTTGACATTCCCCATATCCAAGAACATCACACAATTAAACTCAAAATCCAACAAACCATTACAACAGCACATTACTCACATCGGACAAAGAAATTTTTACGTTCCCTCGCACACCGTCTACCCTCCCAAAAAATCAACAAATGCCCACCGATAGCGAAAAACGGTTTATCGCCCCCTCCAATAAATCTGCCCCAATCACGCCCTCCGCATAACGGCTCAATTCCTTCTCGCCACGTACGCGCTTATAAATCAACATTCCCGCAGCAACAAACAACGATACTCCCTTTTTTTCCGCGCTCGGCGAAAGGCGCGCGCGAGCGCGTACACATAAATCAGCTGCGCGGAATATCCCGCATTATTGAGCGCTCGATCTCGAGAGATATATATATACAGTAGCGCGCGGAGCGAGCGCGATTTCTCCGGCGATTAGCGCGCGTGACTATTTGCACCTTTTCTTTTTCCTTTCGTTATCAGTCGCGTGCGCGCTTTAATGAACTCGTGCGAAAGCAGCTGGTAATTAACGGCCGCTGGAAGGATCGATCTTGTATTGGCAGGTCAGTGTATGAAGAGCTGGCTTTCGCGGTAGGGAGAGACAAAAATGATGGAGGCTTTTTTTTCGGCGAGTGGGCGAGCGGTGTGGAAAGTGAGGTTATGTTCGTTTAGAGGTTATGATGGGGGTTTTAGAGAGAAGGTTTATTAGTTATGCGTTGAGGCTGGTAGAGTGATAGTTTATTATGCGCGGTTCTAATTAAATTTACGAGGTTATGAATAAAGAAAGTCGATCGGTTGGATCGGCGTGTGAATTTGAATTTAGTTCAGTCGATTTTTGATAAAGAGTGCGGCTTGACTAGTGTGCGAGAGGCTGATTAGAATCTACGACCGGAAGGGTGTGGATTCTTCTTGCATATATGTATATGTGAAGAAATAAACAAGCGGAAAAATAAATTTTTTCCGATGAACGCGATTAGAAAGACGCTTGGTATAATTACATTGTACATAAATATTCATTTTTCAAATCGGAAACTTAACCGATTTGAGAATAAAGATTCATTTTTGTATTCAATAAAGAATAAAATATACATAAAAGATATTTGTTTCGTGAAATTTTAAGCGAGTAGAACACTGCATAATAAGAAACAGTACCCCAACCATCTGTTTCAAACCCATAATCATCCACACACCCACACTTTCCTCGTTACACCCAACTCCTACTCCACTAAATGTAAATACACCTTCCATCGACATTGCTTACTCTCGACTAACGAAAATCACGGCTAAACCATTCTCCAGCAAAATAAAACACCTAAAATACATACAATTAAACTCCAGACCCACTAAAACAACCAGCATCATAATTTCCCCAGCGCGCAAAAAATCCAGATCTCGCCCGTAGCATTCAGATCAGTAAACTCTCTACGTGACTCGCGCTAGGATGCATCTCAGCCAAAAGAACCAGCCTCGGCGTTTACAGTTACACGCATATTTATATGCCAGATCGTGAAAGCGCGCTTGCATGCACACATCCACGTACCCCTTAAATCCATGAGTAATCGCAGCGCGGCGTAAATATCGTCCGCTCGGAGTTATTATTGTTATTAGGAAGTCGCGGCGTGCCGGCGTATATACTAATTGTAATATCAGCGCGCCGAGAGAGCCGAGCGGACGCTAATGGCTCGTAATGGACCGTCGAGACTTACGAACTCGAGGCGTCGAGAGAAGACGATCTTACGCCGCGGCTTTCTCTCGCGCGATTTGATTTATTCGTTTAAAAGCCGACCGCCGGATAGTCGGATGATACAGCCGCTTGTTATACTTTAATCGAGCGCGCGCTACTTTACCGGTCGAATTTCTCGGTATATGGGAGCGCTTTCGGGCAGTTTGTCTCTGGTGATGTAATAAATGATGTTTCTATGCAAGAGGATTACCGGGAGAACGATGGTTTCACTGAAAACCATGAAAAATCATTTAGAGGAAGGCGAGATCGGGTTGATGATCGCGCGGATTACAGCTTTACTATGCCGAGAGCAGCGGTTTGTATCTCTGAGGCGCGGAAAAAATAGCGTGATTTATCAAGCGCGCGGCGCATTAACACGTTCGACTTTTATCGGAGACATCTGGTACATTTATTTGTGAATGGAAAAGACCCATTAATCAAATGGAATATACGTAATTAGTAATCTTTAAATCGCCGAATTCGAGACTGCGTTTAAATATTCATGCGCAGCGTTTACCCAACGTCAACGCTACGAACAAATTCACTATTAATTCGAAAAATCCCGCTTAAAGCATCCAGCATTTCCCCGACCAGCCATAAAGCTCGTTTTGCATTTCACTCCGACCGCGCCCGGCACTTGAACTGAAAGAAAAAAGGCTGAAAACAGTTCGCCGGAGCGCGAACTTTTCACCGCCTCTCGGCGAGAAACTCGCTCGCAAGAGAGCTGGAGGCCCTCTTTTCTGGATTATGGGCGCACGCGGAGGATAGGAAAAAAAGCCCGGGGAGAGAAAACGCGCTCGCGCTTTTCTTATGCGTCGCTCGTTGCGGGAGAAAAAAAATTGCCGTTACGCAATTGCGAACGTCGACGACTTCCCGGATATGGTGGAGATGAATTTAACGAGAAAAAGTCGGGTGTATGTAGGAGCGAGTGGTGATGTAAATGAGTTATGATGCGTCGACCGCGAGAGAGAGAGCTTTGCGGTTGGTGCGGGGTTTGTTGATGTTGGGGAGGGTTTGTCGTGAGGCGGTAAGCAGATTTTTGATACATAGTTTTGAATTGAGATGATTTTTAGGTGAATTTAAAAAAGTTATAGTTATTGGAAGTTGTAGGCGCGATTATAAAGCAAAAGTATATTTTTAATTACGTATATATTTTGACTTTAAATCATCAAAAGTTATAAATTTTTGAAAAATCATACAATATTAAATATAATTTATTCTGTAAGAAATAATAAATGAAGAAATAATCTTATCACAACAACTTTTAGAAACAATTTTAAGAATGATGCAACATCGCATACAGCGAGTTGAGCGAACGTATGATTTATCTAGTCTAGACGTTATAAGCTTGTACTTCTAAATACCTATCATTTTAAAATAAACTGAACTTTTGTTTGAAATGTTTCTCTTTTATTTGCCTATATTAGTAAGCCTGTCTTTAAAAAATGATACTACGTATAATTCTTTTTTCTTCTTTTTTTCCGCTCTTATGAGCGACATTTAATAGACTATGTGTTTATTGCTTTTTATATTTAAAAGTCAAACAAAAATATTGAAGATATATTCAGAAAATCATTTGAACCGAAAGATGGATAAATCTTGATTCGTTTTATCATGTAATTATTCAGAGGTTATTAAAACATTTTTACATTGTTGATTTCATAAATAACTTATTATGAACTCTATTCTTATTGATACATTTAGTTGCAGAAAAAAACAATAATTATACACCTCACTATTCAACAAAACAATGTACATATTTATTAGCAAGATCAACCAGCTGCATTGTTGTTGATACAAACAGCAGAATACCGATCGACATCAAAATTGAATGACGATCGTTTTTTTACATTCCACCCAACCGCTTATATTTTTCACACATTCACCATAAGCCACATCAATTTAACGTTTACCCGCACTCTGCTATTAAGCCCACCACTTCGCATACGAATTTTTGCCTCATACCCAGCGGCATTATGCTAACAGCTGAGCTCGCGCACGCGACAAAAGGCATATAAATTTTCATAGGTGCATTATTAACCTAACCTTAAAAATCACATTCTCCCCGCGCACGCGCGCAGCTCGTAAACACTAGCGCTCTCGGAGCCGGTGATTTTAATTAAGACTGAAATTAAAAGCGTTACCGCGAGATAAACAAACGCGATTTTCGCGCGCCCCCGCTGGTGTGTCTGGATAATGGTCCATGCACGCATATAATACGATGAGCCCGCGGGCGATGCAGAATCGCGCGCCAGGCGATGTATACGAGTAACGAGCGGGTCGCTTGTGTATAGACTTTCGACATACATTCGAGGAGGCTGAGATCTTGGAGCAGCCGTGTATGGTGTTCGGAGTATTTATCTGAGATAGTGAAGGACCTGCGAGCGTATCCGCAGGGATGTTATTGCGACTATGCGAAGATTCACGCATGAGGGCGTTTGTGCTGTTATGGACGTTCGAGTATTTGTAAGGGATTGAGGTTAGGTTGCGCTAGAGCTTGTGCTACTTTGAAGGTATTTTTATGGATTTATTAGTTATTACTTTAAGCGTTTGAGCTGATACTTACGATGCGATAGATTTAAAATTCCATTGAATCCGATTATCTTTGATAGATCGAACTCTTCGTTATCGACCGAAATTAGATTTTGGAGAATCCGCAAAGCTACCCATGGTGGATATTTATTTCTCAATTAGCAAAGAGGACTTCATGTTTCTACATACACGCAGAAATTGCAAAAACAGTTGGTCTCACTATATGTATATTGATAAACAAAAGACATGCATTTGGATAGCCGACTTACTCGAACGGTAAAATTCCTACATACTGCAAAAAGGGCTCGGATTCAAATCCCGATGTTATCTACCTTATTTTATCTTAATCCTCTAGTATTTGCGTTTGAGTTTTTTAACGTAAAATTGATGGTTAAATAAAGTATACTAATGATCTGCTTTAGGATTACAGGTGTATAATTACGAAGTACAGCTGAACGGTCTACAGAGCGTGTTCCCGAACAAGTAGAAATGGAATTGCTGACGTGAGCTATTCAATTATTTTGTATTATTTTGTTGTTTTTTCTTTATTTTAATACTACCAATGTAGGCAATGTTAAAAAATATTTTATATTTACATAACAAATTTGATGAGAATTTAAAAAGTAAATGTTAGGGTAAAAAAATTAATAAAAAAATTCGATATAATAGTTTTTTCGG
This sequence comes from Eupelmus urozonus, assembly GCA_900480035.1. Classification (NCBI taxonomy): domain Eukaryota; kingdom Metazoa; phylum Arthropoda; class Insecta; order Hymenoptera; family Eupelmidae; genus Eupelmus; species Eupelmus urozonus. The sequence continues at coordinate 12,061 of UELX01001318.1, read as the reverse complement.
ATTTACATTTATAAATAACGCAGGAAAATAATCAACCAAACGTATGAATTTATGAAATAGCAATAAATTTAAGCAAACCTAATATTGCATTTCAACATTGAATTAATACCAAATGAATTTTTTCAATGCCATTTTATGTATAAAATTGTTTTTAATGACAAACTTAAATAATTAATTAAAATTTTCTATGCAACTCTGAATTTTTTTATTGGTTTATAAAATTTTTTAAGTATATAGAAATATATTTTTCATTTATTATTATACTTTTTGACCAAACATACCTAACTATAACAGTTGTGATCAAAATATTATATGAGAAAGCGTTAGTAAAGAATTAAATATGAAAGAAAAGTTGAAAGAAGTGATGAAGACAAATAGCTCTGTCTCATTAGGCAATAAAAATCAACACTTTCAAATATTTTTTACCAGAAAGGGTCATCAATTAATTTTTCTAAATTACCAACATCATTCCATGAAATCTTACTCATCGAGTTCAAGGTCTGGCAATTAAAAGACCAATTAAGCCCAAGTCAATTTTTAGATGTCACAAAATATACTTTCTGCTTTTCTTCACGTTTAAAGAATTTGTATACTGACATAAATGTTTTAAAGAAGGTTTTAAAAGCCTACAATTGCAGCTAGTTAATTTAATTAATAGATAAAACTCATACCTTTACATTTTAAATTGAATAAATATGCTTATTAATATTTTTATCAGTGATTTACTTTAAATTATAAAAAGAAAGATTGTAAAATAATTTTAAACTTTCAGAAATTTTGTTTTCCTTTCGAATTTTACGCGCTAATTTTTCATTCCAATTCCAAACTAATTTTAAAATCCACTACAAAAATATGCAAAATCATTTTCTCGTAACAGCTCCGCTCATAATTGCAGCCAGCGCGCTCCAGCTGCTTTCAACAAGAGCTAATTCAGACAATTTTCAAAATTATCGAAAAAAATAGGTCTACTTAAAGTTCATTCGGTACAGCAACCCAAATCCCCGTGTGCCACTTAGCCGCGTTCATTTGTATGCATTTTTAGCGACACCTAACCTCTAAAAAAAGCCTCTCACACATTACTCATCATCAATACCCATCAAACAACCTGCCTAATCATCCCGAGAAATCATAATCATCCGCTGCACTCGCACCCATATACACACAATCATCACCCGCAAAAAAAACCCTCTCACTCACACATAATCACCGTATCACACAAAAGTACATCAACATCACGTACACTCAAGCAAAGGCATCAGTAGCAGGCGAGGCCCGCCGCTCGGCCGATCCAGGGCATAAATTTATCAGGCTCTCGTTTTTAGCCTCTCTTATACCAGAGTCAGCTCAGCGGCAGCTCGTGACCCTGTAACCTCCATACGTCCTAAGCCGGTGCGCGCGCGTCCGCGTCGCGCTGCGGCGCTGGCCATGTAAGCGAATACAAATCGGTTACTTTGCATACGCGATGTGCATCGGGATATTTCATTTAACGCCGCCCGCCTCTAGAAGTATGCCGCGGCTCGTAAAAAGTAATTCGCCCCGGCTCGCCTGAGATTACCTCTCTCGGCTCGAAAAAGGCGCGGGCCCCACGAAACCGGTTGCCTGCGCGCACAGAGGAGAGCAGACGATCCTCTGCCTGCCGGCGTATCGAGAGTGTGAAAATAGCGATTTGATACACATTGGGAGGATGGGAGAGAGGTGGGTTTTTAGCTGGGTATGTATGGAGGAGTAGTGATGGGCTGGCACCGTTAGCCGCTGTCAAAATTGTAATCGCGAAATGAATGAGCTTTTTTTGAGATCGCTGATTGGACGGTGATAGATCGGATGGAGGTAGGTGAAGGTGGAGAGCAAATGGTAGCGATTTGTAAGTGGCTACTTTAGTACAATTGCATTCGATGGTATAAAACGAGAGAAAAGAGAGGGAATATTTAAAAATCCTTACCGATCAAGGAATTCTCCACTACAGGTGACGTTAATGGTGCTCTTATTATTGATGCGTCTGGGGTGCTGCGATCGATACGATTTTTAATCCGAACGAGATAATTAAACGTTAATCGCGAACGTTATTAATCCCTTACCCTTTCTTTTTGGTGAAATTCCGACTTTAAAGTGTCGATGTATCGCCGTATTAATATCTCCACCGCCGAGCCGTTAAGAGTTATTATTATGGGATTTTTGGCGCGAGATCGGTTTCGCTGATTCACAAAGGAGCGATTTTTTACCCCAGCGGAAAAACGATCCGAAACAGATACTTTGTAAAGATTTTTGATATTTAGGAACTTTCTACGCGAGCGTGAGTAGACCATTATAAATTTTAGATAAACGTATTCCAGGCTGTAAAATGTATACGAATACCAAAAGCCTGCTAAAAGTAAACCCGCAAAAGCGTGCCTACTCTGATAAAAGTAATCTACATCGGCAACACAATGTTTTCAATACCTACACAACTTATTCTATTAAATAACCTCGAGCACTCAACGCCCGGAATACAAACCCGACAACAAATTTCACTTCAAGCGCCTCACACCCCGAGCAAATCCAGATCGAAAGTCTAGATTAGCGCGTATTTTTCCCCTTGAAAGATATCCGACACCAACTTTCCAACGCCATCTACGCCATTTACCACTAAAATCCTCAAAATATCCGTCCTCCATCGATCTATCATACCAATAGCGTCAAAACCGATCGCCACGAGAAACTATTCGCACGTGCACCCAAACATCAAGCCAGCATTCCTCGCCCACGATTTACAGGCTCGCGGCATTATAAATACCGCTGTCATTGAAAATTTTTGCCGCCGATCTATCCCCAGATCTCCGCGAATATCCATAAATCAAAGCGAACCCTACATATCCACGCGCGAGTTTCGTCACGCGCCGCTTGCGGAGAACTGTCCCAGCGCACAATGCTAGCTGCATCGATCGATCGGCGGGCGCGATATTAACTCATTAATCCCCAGACAGGCGTAAAAGTGTTACACTGGGTCAGAGCGACACGTGAAAAATCATCGGCTTTCGATTAGATTCTAATTACCGGCGCGATTATGACCTTTCGCGCGATTACAAAATGAAAGCCGCTGTAACGGCGCTTTTTTTTATCATTACCGATCCGTAAGCGCCGCGCGCCCAGCTGTACATGTAAAAGCGCGGGACGAGCGCGCTCATAAATAATGTATGTGCGCATCCGATCGCAGGGAAATTCAGATTAGGAGCAAGTGTGTGAGGATCTGTCTAATTGAGCGCCGGAGTGATTGATCATCTCGTTTCCGGAGATGCTGAGGTACGAGTTTGGGTTGGTGTTTAAGCAAATAGTGTACGTGAGAAAATTTAGTTTTTGCGATAATGACGACAGCTAGGACTTGTTCTGTGCGCTTTGAGATTGGATAAGGTTGGTTTTATCGATGGGTTTGATTAGTTTGAAAAATTGTTGGAAACGGTATTATGATAATGGTTTTTGCGTTTATTTGGGTTTTATTGATCGGCTGTTTGGTGTCAGTACGTTAAGTGAATATGAGGTCATAACGGACTGTTGCGCTACCTATTTAGTTCTCTTTTATTTGTTTGCTTGTGAGTGTTTGTTTTGTGTCAGTTTTTTTCTATTAATTCTCAATTTCTCGACCAGACTGCATAAAAAGAGGGAATAAAAAGGTACTGAAAAAACTTATAATTGCTAGGTACTGAATTAAATTGAGGTCTATTTTTCACTTTACACTAAAATTAATCTATCACTTAAAATGATTAATTGGTAATGCTTAATTGATACCACTAATGAAAAAGTCCTAGTTAGTTATTTGAATATGTTAATCGGTAGTATAAAAATAGAGTGTCTTATTTTTTATACTAAATAAAGATGTACTAAAAGCAAATAAATTTTTATTTGGACGGTACTTAAATACGAAATATATTTAAAATTAAAGAAATATTTATTAAGTAATATTCAAACATTTGAGTAATATTTCTTTTTAATTTAGTAGTCAATTGTAACAAAAATTGTTAAAGGAATTCAGTTAGTTAAACCTTTTTGTCCATCATTTATTTATTATCAACACTCGATCGTAAAATCGCAGGGATCATTCTCCACAACAACTTTTATTATCCCTTTCAATAGAATAGAACCCCCACAACAATAGAAAACCAATAGAGAAAAATCCTCCATATCGCGCCAATGTCGACGACAGCACGCAACCACAATTTTCTAATAATGGCACAAACGCACGCAGTCGACAAAGAAAAATATCCCAAATTCCACCAGTCATTCTTCATCCGCCTCTCTAATAGCTCCTTACTGACAGACACATCTACAAGCACGCACATACGCGTCGAAGTGACCTGATAGCTCCTTTCATCGCGCGAGAGACGTTCCTTCGCGTACTCGCTTCTTTTTTGCCTTTGAGAACGAAAAAAAAAGCGAGACCCGCGTGGGTATATTAATTTTCACGGCGAAGGTCAGGATGAGAGGAGGCAGACAGATGAAGATTCAGAGATTGCTGATTTGTTAATTGCTTCCAGTACCCGAGAATAGCACTTGTAATGGCGTTCGGTGGAAATTGGTCGGATAAGTTTTTTTTGGTGGTTGGAGAAAGGAAGGGAGTTGGATTGTACTGTTATAGATATGATCTTTACTTTATCGGTTTGATTTTTTTTCTGTATTATATGTTAATGAATACATTACAGAATGTTTTGTTAATTTATCCGTCAGGTAGTTTGTTGCTTGTAAAAGATAATTATTTTATTAGATTGCAACTCACTTGCAAATTGATGCGAGATTATCTATTCTTTTATCCCACGTGGGAAAGAAACTGTAACTATCATTTAGTCTATTCTTAGTTTTCGCAAATGCATAAGGTTCGAAGGCAGCTCTTAATAGTACACAGTCATTCCCACAGCTACAAGATCCTTCAGTATAAACGTACTTAATCTCATAACTAACTGCAACTGCAAAACTTCATCAGATCCCCAACAAAATTTAATCCAACCACAGACAAACTATTCCCATCCTCGATTTCCTTAACGATCCCATACCGATACCACCTCGATAAATCAGAAAAGAACCGCGTTTATTAAATTAGAAACGTGAATTTTTCCAAAACACCAAGCGTCCAATCACCCTCGAGTATTTATCGCCATTCCATTTACCATCAAGTGCCCCACTTCGCGATCTCCTTAGCATGCGCTAGACCCGTCGAAACTATAAAACGGCTCCCTAGTCTGGAAAAAACACTAGAGGAAGCGATGATTAGCGGATGACCGATATAGACACGCATATACATACTCGAAGCTCGCATCGAGCGATTAATCATAAAAAGATCGAGCCGGAAAGCAGACGAGAAGCTCGGCATGGTGGCTGGATTCATAAGGACTGCTCCTTGGGGGCTCGTTCGGTGAGATCGATCCGAGTCCGCGGGTTCGAGAACATCGTATATAGCTTCACGCCTCGCGGAGCGTGTCGCACTCGGCGTCGGCGAAGCAGAGCTTCTTGGCTGTATTATAGAGAGCGCGAGGACGTCGACACTTCTTTCTGGATCGATCGGAGAAGGTTGGTTTTTTCTGTTGAGGTATGGAGGAGGTGGGATGTGCGTTGGGTGGGTAAACAGGAAGTTGGGTGTGGTTTTTTTGGAGATAGGAAAATTGATTTTGAAGAATGTTGGAGGATTGAATAATTAAGTTTGTAAAGTTTTTTGTTGGGTGGATATCAAGTTTTTCTAGTACTTTTGATTATTGTATTTTTATTAAATTAAAATGTATGTTGCGCGTCGGAATAAGGAATTAGGAACTTAATGCATTTACAATATGCATACTTAAATTTATACTGTAAAAACAAACAGAATCTTACAGTGAGCTAGCACTTAGTTATTTTTTGAAAGCGTATTTGCTTAGAAAATATATTTTAAAATTATTTTCTAATAATTTTGAATTATGGAAAAGGTGCGGGTAAGGTATTCTTCATGAACACGTTACGCTGTGATAAAAATCTATTACATATAAAAGAAAGTGCTAAAAGAAATTGTGGATATGAAAAAAATATCCGCAAAAGATTATGTCAGACCACCTTTGAGAAATTACATAAACTACGAGTTAGAAATAAAATTTTTTAATAACAACAACATTTTATGGATAGTAAATTACTTTTCAATTTAGGTCTATTAACATAAACCTCATAAAATATTTAACCTTTACATTCTCTAAAACAAATCTAAGATTTATTAGCATTTTATAGAATTTCTCTTAAAATTACTTTAAAGAAGCGTTGAGTATCTAAGTAGAAAGAAACTTCTCATCACGTTTAAAAACGAATTGTTCCAAAATCAATATCTACAGCACCTATTAAAATTTGATGCTATCAAATGATCGTTCCAATAAAAATAACGTACATTTTTCCAATTAACAAGTTGTTAAAATTTTTAATTAAAACATGATTTACTAATCGGTACTCAAGATATCTGGCCCCAATTCAATGCACTATCAGAACACAATTTTCTAGAAAGTCTCCAAAACTAAGGCGATAGCCGCATTTATTATAATTAAAACTGAATTAGTCAAACATCAACTTTACGATTAGACGCGGCGAATTTTCATTCCCCTTATGACGCAAGTTATTCCGCGTGCATCGAGCAGCCGATTTTTTTCACTGTTAGCTAATTTCAAGTGTGCAACGAAATAGCTGTTTCCAAACAATGTTCGTACGACGTAACGTTCATAATTGGACGTGCACGCCAGGCCATCGAAAAATAACGCAGTAAACAGATTGCCGATGTGTAGGCGCTTAACTCACCTTTCGCACACGAGACACAGGCTACTTTCGATCCCTGGTAAAGAAAGTAATGGCACGCGGTGTGTGTACTCATGATAAAATCATTACAAAAATTCACGCACAAAATCGAGAAAAATCGTCCTGATCGAACCAACGCAAAAATACCGACGAGCCAACGTTCTCAATTAGAGACAATGACGCACACGAGCCCCCATCATCATCTTACACATCAAGCCCTGTTACAGATCGCATCAGCCTTACTCCCATTAATACCCAAATCACGTATGATATTCCCGTAATCTCTTGATCTCCAGCATCAAAAGGGAAGACACATCGGTTGGCGTGGGTATATTGGAAAGGGCTCGTCGAGTAGCTTCACTTTTCGAATAACTCCGGTGAGAGCGCGAGCTTTTACGTGCCGGCGCAGGTGAGCGAGTCGCGCGGATCCGAGGAAAAAATGTACGAGCGAGGAAGCGTGCAGTGTACGAGCTGCTTTGTGATGAAAGAGCGGTAGTTTTCGCGTGGTAGTTGCTTTGATTAATTAAGCTTTCGGATTACAGGTATTGGAGAGCTGCGGGTGATTGGCTTCGCGAGGCTCGATGAGAGCGTTGTTTGAGAGGCTGATTTTTGCGGTTTCAAGGTTGGAGGGAAATGTGGAGTTTTAATGAATTGTGTTTGCTTTGGTCGTGGGAAATGGTTGTTTCGGTTGGATTTGTCTAATTATTTGGGATAGATGTAGTTGGAGCTGTGTCTATTGGAAATACATATTCTTATTTGATTGATATGTTATAAAGGTGCTAATCTTATTATAGTTATATACAACTGTATTGCGTTTCAACTACCAAGAGTAATTAATGTGTCATTTTAGCTGCAAAATCTTTAACTTAATACCTGTAATTTGTTCATAGTGTAATTTGTAGAGATACAAATGATTTTACAGTAATGAAATTACGTAACGATTGTAGAACGAGTTGCTATATGCTAGAGTTGTATAGGATAATATATCAAAAATTAAAGTTGATACTTATTAACTTTTAATTTCAGTTAATCAAACAAATATTGAGGTTCTTTAAATAACTTAAAAACCAAAAAATAGCCACAACGTATCATCGCTCACAAACCATATACCCACATATCGATCACCATATTTAACAATACTCAACCAAACAAACACCCGCGTCTCGAGCCAGCACAAAAAGCTCCTTCACGGCGCGTCGCGTAGCCCCTTATCAGCCTCTCAAACCTTTCACCTCGATCCCACCTCTTTCTTTCTCTCTCAATCCCCAGCTCCTCGTTTAGAAAGGCTCCTCACCTCACGCACAGGCGCTTTTTCCTTTCATCCTCTCCTTCTCTCTCATCCTCCTTTTTTGTCTCACCACCGCCGCAGTGAAAAAGTCCAGGCGCCGCGAAACAATGCGCCGTCGCTCTTCTGATCGTCGCGCGACGCTATTATTCCAGACGCCCCCGAGGGGGAGGAGAATAGTGCAGGGGATCGATCGCGAGGAGAAAAAGGCGAGATGCGCCTCTCGGCGCTCGAGGAGACGTAATAATCGAGCCGCATCTGCGTGAGAGACTCGTGAGGTAATTCGGAGATTGATGAAGCGCGAGCCTGGATGGATGAATTAATTTGCGTACGGGAAGTGTGAGGTGAGATGGGATTACGAAAGAGAGGAGACTCTTGGTTTTTGGAGAGTTTGCTCGGAGGACGTTGACTTGGTGAGGTAACCTGTTACACTTGTTCTTTTGTTTAATGCCTGGCTGCGTGACGATTTTCGCACAGGAGATTTTGTTGGGTAAAAAGTATGGTGGTATAACGTATTCTTAATACACCTGTCCCACCATGTCTGGCCTCGTTCTACTGAACCAATATATCGAGTACTCGAGAGCCATACTACAACAAAGCATTGAATTTTGAAAATCACAACTGACTTTCGCGCAGCGGCAGCTAAATTAATAACATCCGTTCAACCAGCTCGATTTCAATTTGAAATAACGTCACAGGAACAAATCAGATACACAGCCGCGCTCGGCCGGCCTTTAGTCCCATTAATAATTACCTTTTATTTTACTATCGATTAATTGCCCGGCATTATTTAATTCCCGTCTCACCGGGCTATCGGCGCGCACACACACCGCGATCGCAATCCTCGATACGCCTCGAAATCGTAACGAACACAAGCGAGAGAATAAGGGCGCCGGGAGAACGATAAAAGCGTTCGCCTGCTCGCTTATAATGGTCGGGAGAGCCGTAGGTGGTCCGTTTCAATTAAAACGTAATATCACGCTAGTGGAGAGAGAGAGAAAAAATGTAGAGAGGGGGGGGGGATCCTTTTCTAAGAAGGCGCCTCTTAACGACGCAAGCCAAGCACCTTTCGATGTATTGCCGAGCGCGGCTTGCGAAAGAGGCGCCGATTGTTCGCGATGTACTTGCGCATACTTTGGCTGGCCTTTTCGCTAATGAGATGCGAAATTTTGTCTGGCCCGCAGCGGCGCACTTTCGGCGATGTGTTTTAGATGCCAATCTGGTAGCGGGTTGAGGTTGGTTCAATGGGTAGGTGTGTGTGATTAGTTTTTGTTTTGGTGGTGAGGGGTAATTAGTTTGGTTTGGTAATGAGGATGCGGTGATGGGTTTGTGAGCGTGGGTGTATTGTTTTGAGGATTTCGAATGTATTTTTTACGAGGGTTTGTTTATTGAGAACTTTCGTTTTCCCGAAATGATGATATTTTGAAGAACAATGTCTCTAATAAGGCTGTTCATTAAAAATGGAAAAGCGTATCATCAAAACAAATTGATCACATGTTAATTATACTATTTAAAAATTGAATTAAACAAGATGTAAATAAAGAAATGCTAGAATAAAACTTGTACAGCTATACACAGTAATGATGATTCAAACATTAAATAGAAAAATGGTCTATCAGCACTATCACCACTTTTCTAATCAACTTAGCACTTAGTTCCATCAAGCAATTTGATGAAAGCCACGAGCACATCCCAATAGCTTCAGAAACGATCGCTCAACGATCACTCAACTTAACGATCCTCGCGCACACACGAATCGAAATCATTCCGCAAACAGTCCTTCAAGCCACCAGCCTCTCAAACAATCCTCAAACTCCAAACCAATACCCCAGCGACTCCAAAGTGCAGCTCTCCATCGCAACCATGGCTTCATTATAAAACCCGTTTCTTTTCGCCATCGCAGCGCACGCACGCCGAAGAAAATGTATAATAGACCTTGCGCTCTCCGCGCGCATATGCAAAACAATAGCAGCCGCATCATTACGGCAGATTTCCTTCTGGAATAACATCGGTTTAACGACCTGGCAATCGCGATTGCGCAATCCGCGCGCGAGCGCGCTCGCACGCTTAACGACGCGCGAATTTTTCCTTCGCGCTTCGCGAATTTTCGACCCACCCCGAGCGTGACCGCGCCGATTTCGTTTTCAGCCTAACGCGAGCGCGCAGACTTTCCTCGCGATGTGTAGCCGCGGTTGCGCAAAGAAGCGGTGTATGGGGAGTCGCCAATTTTCCCATTATCGGTTTCGCGTTTTTCTTGGCGGATGCGGCGATGGAAGTGGGTAGGGGGAGGTGGTCGGGATGTTGTTAGCGTGAGCATGAAAGTGTAGTAGCTGGAGTTGCTACATTGGTGGGGCTGGAGGATTGTGATCGGAATTGCAGGTGCTTTTTTCCGTTGAATTATGTTAGTATTTGATGTATGGGTTTCGTTTATAAGTGATGCGTTAGAAAAAAAGGATATCATTATATTTACGAGGAAATTGAATCAAACTAAAAATATTCGAGAGGAACGTATAAGCCAAAATGAAAACGTAAAATTAATCAACTCGTGCACAGCCAGATGCAACGAAACTTTCAAAACCCAGCAATTTAAAAAGTTCGTTGGCACGTTTCATCGCAAATGTTTGCCTCTCGGCTTCATTCCGCCAAGTGTTCAGCATTTCCACTCGAATTGCCTCAATTAATTAATGGCCCACGCACCCGAGCAATGATCTAGTTCTCTAATTGGCCCAATGAAAACGCTAACCGTATAGACTTAACGCTGCAGACGAAAAAAAAATAACGCAGCTCCCCTTTTAAAACTCCATTTCATTTGCCATTTTCCAATTATAAAATCGAAGGTCTATTTAAGCGACACACTTCCCTTCTTTTAATAGCTCGGCTGCTCCCGAGCTGGTGCATACGAGAATTAAAAGAATGCACAAACATTCGTAATTTGCAGGCCAATAAGAGCAAGCTAACGTCGCCGTCTATGCGGCATTCGGTGCGTGGTCGGCTCGTGCTTTCATATCGAAAGGCGCGCCACATTCTGACATGGCTTTTTATTCGCTCTTCGCCTTTGGCTCGGGTATTATATATACGGGGTTCGCCCATTTTTCTCGGCATCGAATTATCATCTTTATTAGACTGCGCAATTTGTAGGCTGGAAGGTTGGTAGAGTTTTGTTGATATCCGTGGTTTTCTGGTAAACGCGAGTAAGAGGATTAGGCAAAAGAATTATATGATTTGTGTTTCTGTGCTGTGATATAAAAATTGAAGTCGGATTTGAATTTGAAATGAAATTTAGTTCACTGGGAAATTCAAATGATAAATTGTATATGCGCTGGTTACTGCTATAACAGCATTATCTTTCTTATTATATGTACCGCAGAATGGAACTAATGGAGAAAAATGCAAATTTCTTTTATTAAATTCTTTTTCTACTTCTAGAGCATTTAAATTACTTTTCTTTTCTTCTAAATCATCTGTGACAGTGTAACAACTCACTTAAAAAACTCTAGACAAATAAAGAATTTAATAAAAAAAATTTATAATTTTTTCGTTTAGTCCAGTGCTGCTCAATTAGCTCCATTCTACGGTAGATATTTTAAAAATCTTATCTCAATAATTAAAAGTACAAAAATATCGATATTTTAAATTTTTTACGCCGACGCTAAAGTTCAACGTAAAAAATACACGTATCTTAATTACGAGAAATAAAAAGGCAAAAATCTCAAAGCCAAAAGCCCGCTTATTATCGCTTTATCAAAGTAGCCAGCCACCTTTCAAATTCGAAAGTGTTTCCATAAACCAGCCTGGCGGTGACAGTGGCCAATAATTATTTTAACTCGATTACTCAACTATATCGGCTTGATTTATCTGCATCTGCATCACGAAAAGTTCAATTTACGCCGTCTCCCTTATTTATCCAGCCCAAAGAAAAACTCCACTTTTCATTCCCGCGCAAAAATTGTCACTGTGGGCAATATGTTGGACATATATTGGAAATTGGTATTGGCAATATGTGGGACAAGC
>UELX01001317.1:0-46449 GCA_900480035.1 Eupelmus urozonus | reverse complement strand
ATAAAAACATGTGCAGTCGATTATAAACAGTGTCTATTATACGATTTAATACTATTATTAAGTATTTCAGCAAAAATCATGGTATTCAGGAATAAGAGAGAGTTAGACTCTGAGCTTGTGGCTTTTGAGTACTTATACCAGAACTAAACTTCAGGCAAAGTTTCAGCAAAATTGGTGACCCGGATCTCATGGGCTCTCCTGGTAAGCATACATAAAAATTCTATTAGTATGATATCACAAAAATATGAGATTATCAGCTATATGCATCATGTACATCTAATCATAGACCATGTTCCACATGTATCATCATTACAGTTTCAGTCACCGCAAACAATTTTCGTCAAAATTTCAGCGCTACCATTTTCCGATAATTACGCGTAAAGAACGTTGGAATATAGACGTTATATTCATGTAAACGTTCACTGATGTACCGTAGTAGTTGTGTTGGCGCAATGTTGCGGTCCGTCGCTCGACGACCGACGCTAGCTTCGTGTACTCGACGGCCTATGAGGTTTTGTAAAATCAATATAAAGGGAATTTTTGACATTTAATTAAATTGTTTAAGGTGAAATATTAACGTACTAAAATTCTTTTTACACTTTGATAGTGTTATTAATTTAATGAACAATATTCCTCGAATATTAAAGCATACACCTTAATAGTTCAATATTATGCGAAATAATCTTTTTTATCACAGTAAAATTATTAAAATATAGGATTATAAATATTGAAAATTAAAATATTCTTTTTTGCTTACTTAAATAGAAAAGAAAGTACAATATCCACAATCGGGTCCGGCGCGTAAAATTTAATTTCGCTAGACGCGAGTAACAAATCACTGTGTGCATATACCTCATGTGTTTGACTCTTTTCCCTTTTGCATGTTTCAGTTTAATTGCTGCGGAATTTATAGCGACACAGATTTTAATGGCACGGCCTGGTGGAGAGATAGTCACATCTCAGGAACGAGGAGGCAGGTGCCGCTGACTTGTTGCGTTCTCAAAGATACCGAGGTAACTTTTGCTTTTTTTCTTCATAATTAAAACAAATTATTTATCCAATCAATTGTAAATCTCTAATGGTATTTTTACTATTTTTGTTTCTACTCAGGCTAAAAATACTGGAAGTCCAATGAGCGTGATTTCCAGGGTATTTTACAAGAACGTGAGTTTGAATACATCTTTTCATAAAATGTTTGTTGACGGTACCCTAAGTGGAATTCTCCGAGAAAACTTTATTGGGTTTTCTAATGAAAAAATTCTCGTAAAAATCTAGAATTCTAGACAAATTTGCAATTTAATTTGAGAATAAAGCTTTTAATGAAATTATACAGTATAGTAATATAGTAACATTAATTAGATGTTACTATGATATAAAACTTGATTTTTCTATTTTTTAAAATTATATATTATACAAAATAAGATAATAATTTCTAGTACGATCAATAATAAATGAATAGTTAAAAATTTGTGTAGGTCTTATATCATTTTCTATTAAATATTACTAAACATTTTTTTTTTATTTTGACAATAAGGTTATTCGGTCAAGGACTTGAACTTTTACAAAATCTAGTTACTTCTTGATGAACATAATCAAATTTTTTGTTAATGTACGAATTATTGTATTTTTCGCATAAATTCTCTTTTCAGAATGAAAAACCGTGGCTCTATCCGCAACCCAAAGACGAGTCAGCTTGTCAAGCTCAGGATAACACAACGCATAATGGATTCAGGCATAAAGAGGTGAATACGCAGACATTTATATTACATTTTAATGACTGGATGTTATTATTGTTCATTTTTAAGGAAGTTGAAATGTAATCATTCAAGAATTATCAAACTATAATACTAGAATTTTCGTACAATACTTTAAATATGAATATAAAACTTTAAATATGAATTTCGCGTATACTTTAATCTTTTTTATCTTGAAGTAAATATGTATTATATTATTTACAATACAAAGTTATTATGAAATTTTTGTTATTTTTAATACAACTGTTTTTGTATTCTAATCACTTAAATTATGCAAATATTCTAAAAATATATACGAAAATCTTACTTTAATGTTAAACAATTAATATTTTTCGCTTGCTAATTTATTTCAGGGCTGCCTCGGAAAAGTAAGGAATTGGCTTCAGTATGAAAGCTTAACACTTATTTTCTTTGGCATGGCGGTAGCGGGTGCGCAGGTAAATAATTATTTGAATAATTTTATAGATACTCTTTGTACTTTGTTGTTACATTATGTTTAATTACTAGATCTTCTAAAGAAAAAATTGACAAAACTAAAAAAAAAAACTTTAATAGTTACTTAATTAGTTAATAAAGAGTTGTCCGAATTGTATTTTAAAAATAAATATATATCTTTTTTTCCTAGCTGGGCAAAAGTATTAACATCTGTCCTGGTGTCGATTGGAGAATTTTATATTTTCGCTCTTATTAGGCAAAAAAATCGATTACGTACCACGGGAGTAAATAATAAAAGCCCCGGATCGCAAGTTTATCTAGACAATTTCAATATGATTTGGAACATTTTTTATTTTTGCTCCCTAGGCGCGTAATTATTTTCTAATAAATTATTTAGAATATTTATTTTTTTATTTCTAAGCTTATTGATGCTGAACTATATTTTTAATTAATAACTAAACTTGTTTTTGTTATTTTAAACAAAGAAAAACAAAAAATGTTTCTTTACACCTCCACCCACAAGGTTAAAATCTTCCTTCAACGAAAAAATCCGAGACTATTCTAAAATTGCAAGACAACTAAACATTCATCGTCCAAACAAAACTTTGTTTTTCTTCTTTCCAGACCTTCGGTATAATAACATCGGCCTTCCTTTGCCGATCCATTGGGGATATGCCAACAGGATAGCATAGCCGCCGTGCCAGCCGTGGCAGCGGTGGCACATCGCGTCGGGATTTCGCAGCTGGAAGCATCAGGTAGACCTCGAGTTACTATGCGAGAAAGACGAACTCCAATAACGTCTCTTATGACTCTCGCGACATGGCGCCCAAGCTGGGCTATGATCCCCAGGACTTGTCGTTGTGTTTCGTCGATTTTCATTATGCTTTAAATGCGCTTCTCTAAACGGACGATATTTTTTCGCGAGATGAGTGGCGTTGTGGGGTGATGAGTATTTTTTGGGTCATATTTGCCGAGCCTAAGCGAGACGTGGATGATACTTTGAAAACAAAAGGCCGTTTGCTGAAACTCAGGATCTAATGAAATCTTACAAGCAAATATTTCAGGCAAGACTTAGCATGAGATTTTACGTTGGATCTTCGATGAAATTGTATATAGAAAGTTTTGGATGAGATTTTAGGTAAGTTCTGAAGAGAAATTGTATTGGTTCTTACGTAAGGTTTTATATAAGAACTTGCACAAAAACTAGGCTGATGTTGAGTATACGAATTTGCGGGAAATTTTAAAGATGATATTTAAATAAGAATCTATATTTGATGGAACTTTCGTGAAATCTAATGCTTATTGAAGTCAAAGTTTCAGAACCAGTACATTGATTGATACTTAGAACTTCACATTCTGACTTGAAATAAGTAAGATGTACCGAATTTACGGTCACATTGGAAAACTCAAAGTCTCTTATTGTGTTCAGAAAGCCCACTGTGGTGCTTACTAGATAGTCAAATGAATGTTTAAATAATAAGGGTGCTATTTTAAGACATAGTTTAATTAAATACAGTAAAAATTTATCTAGTTTTATTTAGATTATTTAATGACTGTTTCTTATCTATGAAAACGCCCTAGTTGTATAAATTTAAATGAACGTTAGTTAAAAAGAACATATTCTCAAAATATTACATTTACTATCCAGATTATCCAGTTTTACTAAGTAGCATCTAGATAAAACTAGATAAATTTGAAATTTCGTTACAGAGAAAACGAGGTTTGTATATTCACAATCAGATTCACGTTTGCTTGATCATTGTAAATTATGTTTTTAGACTTCATAGATATATATAATGTTACAACTCATATAATTAATCTAAACTGGAACAGATTAAAAACAAAATAAACATCATTAATTATTTTAATTCTTAGTGATGAGAAAATAAAGTATCAGAATTTTGATTGATTGATACCAGTACTAGTTTCAGATACTGAAATTAAAATATGCAGACATAAGTGTAATAGAACTGTCCTTGACCTCTACTTATTACTAGTATCTTCAATGAGTTTTGATTTACAAAAGAAACTTCAAATTGTAAGACATCGATTGCTACTTTTAGTAAAAAATATTTTTGAGATTAAAATTATTTATTATAAGATACTATCGTAAAATGTAAAAATAATTACGATAAACACAATTTAGTTAAAAAAAAACTATTTTACTTGTTTATAAACTTGTTTGAATAAAGAATACAAATCTCAAGAATACAATTACAAATCTGACTCATCAGTACTCAGCATTAAATTACAATTTTTATCAATCAAAATTTTTACAAAAAGAAATTGCTCAATTACTGTATTTCGAAATTGATGACTTTTTACATGTCACTTTACAAAAGCCTTTATACGTTGGCTTGGATGCGTGGTACATGCCACTTTGACGTCAATTTTCTTCATACACTCTGGCTACTAAATTTTAATAGTGACTTGCTATAATGAAAATATTTTATATTTTCTATAAATTAATTTATTCATCCCTTTTAGATAATTTTTTACGATATTATGAAAGACTTTTCTTAATGAATAATTTTATATATTCTTTAATGTGCGTATAAAACATTTTATAAATAAGAGTTAAAAGAATGTAAATAGTATTATTGAGATATTTAAAAAAATTTTTAGAAAACAAGGAGATACGCATGTGACAATATGTAACAGTTCGACCAAGATAAAATTTAGTTGAATCATACTTTTGTATAAATAAATAGAATTAAACATTTTTTTAAATATTTATCTTTTCATTTTTTAAAAAAGTTATTATTTTCTATATCGTGTAATCATTTTGCATACTCTAATGTGAATGTAACAATAATATGTATGAAAATATACGAATTAAAGATCATGAACGTATCTCCTAAAATACGTTTAATAAAGTTAATTGTTGATAAGTTAATGTTGTTGTTGATAGGTAAATCTATTGATTCAAATTTATAAGTAAATGTTTTATTATTTGTTTTGTTTTTTTACTTAATATGTTTGTATTTAAGTTTGTAAGTAATGTTTGCACTAAATTTTATTGAATAAATAGTTCTTGGGCTATTGTCACTGTTTTTAAACAAATCTATTATAAATTTAAGAAAATGCTATATTTAATCTTTTGCAAAGAAGAAAAGAAATGGTTTTTATTGTAAATAGATTATTTGCTGATTACGTATACATATTGGCCACAAAATTATAAAATAACAAGAGGGACAGAAAAAGAAAAGAAACAAGAAATAAAGTTTAAGGAAAATTTGTTAACTAAAAATTGGAATTTGTTATTGAATCAACCTAAAAAAAATATATATATATTTATATATTCGCGATCCTAAATCGCGAAGCAGCGTTATTTTTCATACTGACTGTTGTCGGTTTTTCAAATATTAATTGCTTTTATAAATTATAATGTATTTTTAAAATATATTATCTATTTTGTTTTATAAATAAAATAAAAATGCGTGTATATAAAAGATGTTTGAAAAATAGATAGGTATACGTAAGTCGCAAGATTTCAGCAATGTCCAAGGCCAAGAAATCGTCCATGTGTGTATCTATTTAGGATATGATGTAAAGTAGGATTAAAAAAATTGTGCCAAGTGACAGTGTCATATTCATTCTAGAAATGGCTCGTCTTCAACATACGAAAATGTAAAAAGTTGTGTGCAAATAAAGACATTGTTCTCTGTGAAGAATTCTTCTTTATTCTTTATACCTAATTAAAAAAAATTCTGATATTTATTAATTTCAATATATGTTTTCTATTATCTGTAGTAATAAGTTTAGTCATAGAACAAGTTTATGATTTTGTTTACAAAATAACATCTGGAAACTTCACATTAATAAAATCTAATCAATCGGAAAGTTCTGAACGTACTCAAAGTATTTTTCATGGTTAAAATTTCAAATAAAATATCATAAGCATCTTTGACATCTTAAATCTTTATTTAGATTTTCAAAAGTTATAAATCGAGCTATTTTTTAACTAATTGAAGTAGAAGTATCTATCGCAATAAGGTATCTAAAAATATAGCAACTATCTATTAATAGCTTTATGAAGCTTTAGAGATGTATTGAATTATAAAATATAAAATACTGGTTTTACAAAATTAATGTGAATGACTATAGATGCTAAGTAACTAGTGGGCACGTTATTACGTCACTTTTTGAAGCATACTTTTCAAGGGTGAGTTAATAAAATTATGACAAAATTTTGATTTAAGTTAACAAATATTGTAATTTTATTTGTAGTATGTACAATATTAAATATTTTGTTTTAATCTCAATAAATTTCAATTATTAAAACTAATGTTGATAGTAAACAACCAATGATCAAAATAAAAATCAACTGTATTAAGAAGACGTTGTCAAAAACTAGTTCTTTTTTTACACTATCCGAAGATAAAATTACAGGTTTTTGCTCCATTGCTGCGATTTTCAATATCCCTGATTCATATATGTATTGAAAGAGGTTTTGAAATTTTTCAGTAAAAGGTGATGATTTTTCTATTGCAAAAATCAATCTATCTAAAAAAAAGGTAGAGTCACTAACTTTTGCAATAGGTTTTCCTTTGGAATTTAAATATTTCTCGGCATAAAAATTCGCGACAGTCGAAGTCATTGCGCACAAGCGATCTCTATTTTTCATTAAATTAATAACGCAATCTGAAATATCATGTTGGCTTATGGTGGTTTTAGATTTTAATTTTTGTATATGTAAATAATCTGAATAAAACATTTTATCAAAAAATACTTTGCTTACAAAAATTTCAAACTTTGATTTATCTATTTTCTCAAATGTATTGAAAAATATATCTTTTTCAATTAATTCTATATGTTCGAACTTTGCATATAAAATAACTGTATATTCTATGGACATCGCTGCAATGCTTATATACATAATTTTATCAACAGATGTATATCTTTTTAGAATAGTTGGTATCCCAAAAATGAGCTTCAAAATATTAAATAATTTCCAATCTCTTATACCTATTTTCAAAAATTTTATTATAAACAATAAAGTTATAACAACAGCAGGGACAAAGCATAAAAATATTATTATTTCCACAGGAAAATATATCTTGGTCATTGGTATAACAGGTGTAAGTATAATAAGTCTTTCGTAATCACTTTTCATGTCTATAGCAAATGCAGACGATGAATTAGCTACTTGTTGAAAATGTGAAAATGCCATGGGAATAATCATTAAATTAGCATCATCGTGCTTTATTTTCTCTAAAGATTCACTCATGAACTGTCCTAAAGATTCATTACTCTCTTTTTTCATGATAAATTTTAAATGGAAATTCATATTTTCCAAAGCGATTAAAAATATAGGAAATAGTATTTTTATCATTTTTCTAGTAATGAAGTTTTTTTTTGAATCAATCGTTACTTGCACTGTAGGAGGAGAATGTAAAAGAGGAATCGTCACTGAATATTTGTTTACATCGTCCAGTTTATCCGGAAATACATTTACGTGATCATCAAATGTTCTATTACTGAATATCTTGAAGAAAGGATTATAAAAATAAAGAAATACTGTAGTACTATCGAAGAAAGGAAATAGATCTAATATTGAAAAATCTAAAAATTTTCGTGACCAGGCATATATTAGAGTTTTTTGATAAATATTCTGTAAATACCTTTTATTATTAAATATTATTAGTAAACAATGAGGTCGCGTTGACTTTGATGGAAGTTCAGCGAGATAGTCTATAAAATACTCTAATTCTAGATTTATTGATGAATTTTTAGAATCCTCAAAATGATATAAAATAATGTATAATAACACTCCTCTAAAATCACTGGTGCCTTGTAAAGCCATCAATTGTTTATTACCATCTGCTACGTTTACAGCAATAGTTGGTATTTCATGACATATGCTTTTAAAGACGTAATCTTGATAATTTACTTGTCTTTCTTGATTATTATTAATAATAATTGCTACTTGATAAACTTTCCAATCTTTAATAATTCGTTTCTTTAGCGACTCTAACCACCCATATTGCATTAAATTCGTTGTGCTACTTGTTAATGTTACAAAAGTTAAAATATAATAAAATATGATCATGTTTTTGTTTATGATATTTTTCAATTCTGCAAAATAATAACTTCTTCAATTAAAACCATTATAATAATAAATTAAGAGTAATAGAGTCAACAACTAATATTTAAAACTTGGTACTTCTTATAGTTGAATTATTCCGTAACGATATAGTTTTTTTTATATTCTTTGCAAACTGTAAACATGTTGAATATTTTTTCAAAAAATATTTATAAAAAATATTAATAACTCTCTTTAATATATCAAACTAAAATAAATGTTGCACTTGTAACCCAACTTATCAAATGAATACTGTTGTATTCTTTTTTTTTAATCAAGAAGTTGATGACGTAGTCGATAAAAAATGGTCTTACAAAATTATATTCGATCCATTTTTAATCATCCTGGATCAAGAATTTACTAATGCTAATAGTACGTACACGTGATAAGAGTAGAATGCTAGTTATTACGTAAAGATCTATTCATAGATAATCAGACCATCATAGATAATTTCCAAAATTATAATCTACCATATCTTTATTATTACCATGAAGCTTGGTAATTTTAAAAATTAAGGTGACTGGACAAATATTCAAAAAAATTACTTTTACGATTCCATATTGTGCTGTTGTTCTTTAAAAAGCTAATACTTTTAAAAAATTAACAATTTTAAGATAATATTTAGAGTCCTTGAGTAATTTGAATATATCAAGATACTTTTTAAATTGTAACATAAAAGTGGTATCCTCGATATATTAATTTTAAACTTAAGACGGATATAATATATAAATAGAGGAAATATAACTAGAGATATATTTTTAATAAATGCGAATTATTTCACAAGAAACATTAATTTTTATTAAAATGAAAAACCATATTCTCTCTAACATTTTAAGACAACAAATTTTTTTAATTTTTCAGTAGAAAACTAAAGAGTGAATATTTACAGAGTAACCATTAGGTGACAGTTTGTGGAAAGAAAAAAATTGCTGCGTTTAGAGAGTATTATTTAGAGAATAGTAGCTATTATTTAGAGCCAATTTATGACGAAAAAATGACTGCGTTTAGAATACGTAACCTTTCACATTCCTTTAATAGAGCAATATATTGATTTCTTTTATTTTCGAAGCGTATTAAATTTTTTATGTCTTTTATACAAAAATATACAGTTTTTTTTTTAAAGAAAATTATTCGTTACGATTAGATACTAAAATTTAATTTATTAAGACATGCAAAATTCTTATTCGACAAAAGAAACAAACTAATGTTTATAAAAAATGTAAAATGAAAATAAAAGCGAGTACGTAGACATACAAAGTCACTACTTAAGCTTTGCAGCTTAAGCGTAATAGAATATTTGACGATCATTTAGCTTCTGAACGGGTCTGGAATTGCATAAAATTGGTCCTTCTGTTGAACAAACTTTGCGAAATTGTGCTGCCTGTAATAAAACATAATTTTCAATTCTCTGAATAAACCATTCTATATTAAACTATCTCTATAAAAATAAATTGCAAATTCTAAATTAAATGTTAATCAATAAAAACTCTAATAAATAGAACAATAACAGACCTGGGCTGCTGATATGGCTATAGTTTCAGGCTGGATGATCCACGTGACGATCTCACTGCAAGGCGGCTGGCTCAACGAGCCATTATAAGTGTAGTATTTGCGCTCGAAGCTCGGGAAAAGCCACTCGAGCGGGAATGCCGGCACGTGGGTACAGGCGCCCGGATTCGACACGCGCCACAGATTATTGACGACGTGGTCCAGGTACGGATTGTCCGAGCTCGTTATCTAATTGAATTTTCCTATCGTTTAGTGTTTGCTCTTGCGACTTTGGAAGTGCTAAAATTGGTACTTTTCTCGATAGGAATGTCGTTTTAAAACTCGTGACCTTTGTATTATTTGTTGATAGGTTTGTTAGCATAATATTTTTTATTTTAACTTTGACAAATGAAAAGAATTTGATAGTTTAATGAGAATTCTGTTTCGATTTGAGTTTTGGCAAGTTAATTAGAAAGGTATAGTGTAGTATATTAGATTTTAAAAATATAATCAAAAAGTGTATGTACGTATATATAACGCCAGTCATTTTAAATACGACATTACTTTATTCCAAAATATCGTAAAATTTTCTGTTTGTCCTGCACAAAAATTGGAACTTCTCCAAAGTTTGCATGTTCCAAACCATAAATTATTTTTACTCAGCGAAGGAAACAACCTTTTCCTTAAAGAAGACACACACTCCTCAATCGTCATAAATAAACTTCTTATCACGCTAAGTAATTGTCTCTACACTCGGATAAATGTAATTTACAGTGAAAGCAACCAGCATATTCGGAAAAAGCAAAATAAAAATAATCCACCAAACCTGGAACAAGTAAGAAACTATCGCGATGGCGTCCTTGGGCTTAGGCTTGCAGGGATCGGACTGAGATCCCGAGGAGTGGTCGGCGCCTCGCTTCGCGTGCACAACCTGCAGCTCGAGAGGGTAGCGTACGTAGTCGAGGGTGTGCTCGCTGCCCTCGTCGTCGGCAGGGCCCCACCTGAACGCGGCCGAGCGGAAGTCGTAGAATCCGGTGAGCGGACCGCCCTGCAGGAACGGCCGCGTCGCCGACGTCCAGAAGCCGAAGAGGACCACTGCGGAATGGACGAAGAGGAGGCTTCCATTTTAAAGGTTATTTTCTTGCGTGTCGACTGACTTTTTTTTTTTAAGTCTTGCAATTCTTAATTTTAATTACTTTCTTTCAAATATTTTTGAGGATGGAAATATTTGCAACTGTTGTAATATGATTGTAAGGATAATGTAAAATACAGTTTATAATGTATCGATTAATCAAAGTAAGGCATCATGGAATATTAAAAATATAGATAATTAACAAGGAATTCGCGGAAGTGTAGAAAACATTGTGCACTCGTGGCATTCGATGATACGACACTCGACAATTTATCAAGTTACTGTAGTTGCTGCTCCAGTTTCCACGGAGTTTTCAACTGCGCGAGATATCAGATAACTGCTATGAAATCGGAATTTATGCCTCTCAATTGAATATGTATTTCAAATGGACATTATAAATTTGAAAAATGTCTTGGAACTACTCTTATTAAAAATAAATTTCTACGGTGGTAGGTCGTTCAACTTCATAAAATTGTGATTTAAAAAGAAGAATGCAATGAAATCAAATCACTGAACAATTATCTTAAATATTTGAATACTATATTGAAATTATATTCTTTCAAGTAGTAACCGCCAAATGTGGTAAGCCACATATTAAAAAAAAAGATAAAAAATTAAAAACCGCAAACGTATCAATCTGTGATAAATATTTTAATTTGTAATAATGAAACTTACTATTTCAAACTAAAAATTACTACTATCATCGCATCTATACTACCTCCTCTATAATAGATTGTCTAAGCTTCCTCTCAACCTCTTGCCTCTTCTCCTCACCTTAACAACTCCAACCACAAAAATTCACCGAGGATCCACTCACCTGTATTTCCATCGTTCATAAGGTTCATAGAGAGCGGCTCATCGCAGTAGCCTCGCCAGCGCAGCGGCTCCGAGAGCGCAAGCACAGTTGCCTGGCGCGTTTGTACGTTGACCGGCGACTGCTCGCAGCCGCGCGCCTCTGGATAGGCGCAGCGCCAGAAGGTTGGACCGCTCTCGGAGCCGTGAACAAACGGCCCGGGCGAGTCGCGCACTGGACACTCGAACGCCGCCAGGATGCAGGACCAGTCGATCAGCTCCATCAGCAGCATTGCTGAGAGGAATTTTGTAGGTTGATTTTTTTTAGAGGAAGATTGGAATTGGTGGTGAACGGTAAGAGGGAGACGAGGAGCAGGTGGTTTATTTTGTAGTGGTGATTTTGGTTGGTGTTATCGATTAGGATGGAGGGATTGAGTATTTATGGGTTTTGGGTAGGTGTGTGGAAGAAGAAAGGAATACAAAATTGGGAAACAATGAAAGGAATATAATTGCTAATAATGTGAATCTTATTCCTAGTACATACGACATATTTATATTATTTATTATTTTTTCAAAGCATAAGTAAAAGAAATTATAGGTTATAAAAATACCCATCAAAAGCGTACTGCCGCAAAATATGAGAAAATCAGGAAACGATAACTCCAGCATTTTCGTGAGTGTGCGTCGAAAATTTGGTTAGATTACATAAAAAATGTTAGCCGATACTTAATTACTACACTTGATAATTTTAAAACGTAAATTAATAACTATCATTATTTATAACAATGACGTTTGTTGCATTCCGTTAAAATCGAGATAAAGTTACAACAAGTGAAAACATGTTGATTGTAAGTTAATTTCAAGCAATTACTTTTTAAACAATAAATCGAAAATCACACGTGTTTAACCTACATTATATTTAAATTACAAAATTAAAAAGAAATTATAAATCATATTTGAATTAAAACAATATAAAAATTAAAATAAATATTCCTCAATTTTGATTGCTATTTTTGAAAAAATATAAACTTAAACAACATAAACTGCAATAATTTAAAAATATTGAAATATACAACACCCAATAAAATAAAAAAATGGAAAAAGAGTTAAAAATATCAAAAAAATCGAAAAAAGGTAAAATTATTAAAGTAATAAACTATTTGTTTATTACTTCTATATGTTAAAGTTAGTGTTTGTAGAAAAAGAATTTCCATGGACTTCAACAACTGGGTTGCCAAAATGGTATCAATCACCGATAGATCTAAATCGAATGTACACTCTGCATCAAAAGTTTCCATATTTACTTCTTCATGGTCATCTGTGTAACAAAGGCAGTGCAAAGATGACCAACACTGGAAGTACAGGTTAAACGAAAAAACTAATTATACAATCAATATTTTGATTTGTTTTAATACTAAACTTGTTACTTTAATAAGCTAAACAGCTGCAACAAATTTCATTGTGTTTTTGAAAAATCACAGCTATATACGATAATTCATCACTCGATTATTGTCAACAATCAGCACTACAAATACTTTTTATCAATTATTAAAATTCTTAAAATCTTTTTCAACATAAAACAACTATTTTTCCACAGTAAAGCTCGAACTTTGCGGTGAGCGCATGCCGCGTCTAAGCGGAGGTCCACTTGGCGATGACGAGTATCAGTTTGCCGAGATGCAGTTCCGCTGGGGCGAGAGCGATTCGCGTGGAGCTGAGCATACAGTCGAGGGGACCTGGTATATATGCGCATCCAATACATCCACATGAGATACAAGCGACTCTATAGACGGATAATGAAATTTGGTGTACTATATTGAGATAGAGTGCTGTTGAAAGGCGACGTAAAATATCTTTTTTCTTTTGCTTGATAGAGAAGTGCTTTTTTTGAGTTCTTTTATAGAATTACTGATTTTTATTTGAAAATATATTTTTTTGAAGAAGATAGAGTTTAGATATTAATACCTATAACTAAGTATTTTAGCGAATTGTTGAAATAAGAAAATATTTTAACTGGTCTGGATATTTTTATGTGGTTACAATTGAAAATTATTTTAAATTTAAGATTTAAAAGGTTTAGTGAATATTGATTGCGGATAGTACTTAAGTTTATTAAATCCATGTATTTCTGTAATTTTTATAATTTACCTTATACTTTAATTAATTTTAAATAATTTAAATAATAATAATTTAAATTCTTAAATTTTACAATTATTTTTTACTTCTGGAAGGTTCTCTATGGAAGCTCAAGCGTTGCATTGGAACGAGAAATACGAGTCCATAGACAAATGTTACGATAAGTGTGACGGATTTGTTATCCTTGCAGTTCTACTTCAAGTTGAAACTTTTTAATATTAGTTAATTTTTACTTTAAACTTAAAATGTCGTTTTACTCAACATGATTTTTTTTTTCAGGTAATCGGTTGTCGAGGTATGCCGGACAATCCAAATTTTTCCAGTATTAGCGATAATTTAGCTCAAATAAGAGTTCCTGAACGATGCGTTAATCTTCCCGGAGGTTGACGTTCATTTAAAATTTAAAAAAAAAGTGTTTATAATTTCAATTTCATTTCTTTTCCAATACATCTACATAAAAATTTACAGATTGTCTTAAATGGATGACAGAAGTTTGCGCTGATCCAGGATACTATACATACAGCGGCTCCTTCACAACTCATCCGTATACAGAAACTGTTTCTTGGATCGTTATTCCTCGGCCAGTTAGAATTTCAGCCAGACAAGTACCTATGATTTATAATATTATAAAAATACACAGTAACTGTTAGCCCATATCAATTTCGAATATTTTATTCTTGGACAATTCGAACTGTACATCCTACATTTTTAGCAAAATAAATTTAATCCTTTTATTTTCTTCAGGCTGATGCATTCAGGACTCTTTATAATTACCACGCTGAAAACATTCTACAAAATTACAGACCACTGCAAAAAATCAACGCAGATAGAAAAATATTCTACGCCATTGAAGAGTGAAGAAGGTTAGCCATTTTGATTTTTTCGATATATCTGTCTTTTGTTTCAATGACTAAATCCTCAGAAAGCCATGTAACGTAACCTATTTCAATGTTTCGCAATCTCATCTCATCTCATCTCATTTAGTTAAATTTCCAAGTCAAAGTTCTCATAAAGCTAATAGACCACACTACATTCTCTGAGTTAAAAATTTCTCGTGTACAATGGAAGAGAACACGGCCACGAAGAATGAGCTGAAAAGTAAGTTTAACTAATATAAGAAAGAAATTATTAGCAATAACAAAAGCAGACCCTGTTATTCATTAAATATAATTTGTTTAAGCTGTAAATAGAAAAAGACAGTCGCCGATCGACATTCGTGACGATATCGCTTATTCAATGAGCAGTTTGCCGCCTTTGACGCTCATAGGACACTGGCTGAATGATGGCGAGGCGCGCATGGAGAACGATGGAACTTACCGTATGCTATGAAAGCACTTTCTATAGCGGTTGATTCAATAATATATTTCTTTCTTTTAATTAACTATTATTTGATGTTTATAATAATAAATTATTATATGTATCACGTGAAATTTTTCATTCCAATTGCTGAAGGACTATTTAGAAATAGAACTTGGCTAATACATCAATTTTTTTTCAAAGAAAAAATGCATAAAAAACCGACCATTTCCTGTTCACAAAGTAAAATCAACACAGCCAAATAAAATCTATCTAGAGCCATTTTTCAAACTTTCATGTCCCAACCAGCCGAACTCAAATAAAAACTTTGCAATGAATTTCAGCTGTTATCAGACTGTGCGGCAATCGAATCCCATCTATCGTCAAGTGTGGACCACTGTGCGACGAGTATGAATTGGACAGCGTTCATTTTCACTGGGGAGAGGCTGACTGCATGGGTTCCGAGCACAGTCTTAATGGAACTTGGTATGCTTTGTACAATTTACTTTCACTGCGGTTCAATATTTTTTGTTTCAATGTGTGCATTAAATTACGATCGGACAATTTATATATTAGAAAATCACGAAAGAATACTTATAGAAAGTACGTAAAATTTTACTTTTTTCATTTTGTCTTGTGATGTTGAATTTATTTGATTTTATTTCTATTAGTTAAGTTAAATCAATTTGTTTAGAAAATTTAACCTGATATAACGAAAAGTTTTAATGTAGGTATATAAGTTACGTATGGCGCTATTACCTCTAATCATAGTAAAATAGAATCAAAGTTTATTTGATGTAATTAGCGAGACAATAATAATCATGGGATATATTCTATATATACAAAATCTAGTTATTTTATCAGTTTTACGAATTCTAATGTTATATCCACGTTTTAAAATGCCTTAGGAAGTTTATTTTCTTAATTAAAATATTTTTACTATTTGTACTAACATAATATTATGTTTCTGTATTCTGTGTTGATACGCTTTTTTGTATAACAACTAAATATATAATTACATAAATTAAATTTTTGTATAGTCTTAAAGAAAAAATGAAAAATTTATTGTATATTAAAACATTCTTTTCATACAGACAGACATTCCATCCTTAATTGCAATCCGGCGGTATAATTTTAGTTTCAGACCTGTGTACACACGCGCGCATACACACATTGTATCTTTTTTGCGTACTTCTCGTTAGCAAGGCGACGTTCGCTTCTTTTTCTCCTTTTCAAGTCGTCGCGTCGCCAGAGACTTAATGTTACCGTGTGATATGCACTCGTTGAAATATGAGTAATTTTAGTAGGTCAAAATTTGGAGTATGCTTTGTAAATAAATTTCGTTATTTTTTAATACTAATTTTTTACATTTTTAAAATTTTATCTTTTATTAATATATACAAACCCATTTATTTAGATAAAAGAAATAGATAGAATAAACATTAACTAACTTTTATGTAATGTATAAATTAATTTTTATACGCACTGCAATAAACTGCTTGCATTAATCTTTATGACATTTAATTATGTAAAGTAGTTTTCATTTATTTTAAAGAAAGAAACCAAAAAGATTTACTCATTAACTTTAGAAGCATGCATATGTTTCTTTTTAAATATTATTACTTTTTAAAGTAATTTTGAATCTTTATAATAATGGTTTTTATTTACACAAATTAATAGTAATAAATAATATAATATCATTTTGTAACTGGTGTAATATATTTGCTTTAATTCTGCAAATTCAAAACAAAATTTCTAATCTATTCATACATTTACTTTGAATAGGTTTTCAATGGAAGCCCACGCTGTTCACTGGAATCGAAAATATCGTAAATTCGATGAATGTTTGAAATACCAGGACGGACTTTGCGTGCTCACCTATTTTTTTCTGGTCAATCAAATTAGTTTTCAAATTTAATTCTATTCGAAGAGAAAAATTGGGGGGTATTAAGTTAACTTAGAGATCTCTTGGAAATTTCCCGTGCCAAGGTTTTGAATAATACGAACATGACCTGCTATTTATGATTCCCTGTTTTTTCTCTTTAAACTTCCAATAACTATAAAAAATATTTGTATTATTGCGAAAATATTGATCATAGTAATGTGTTTGAGTACATTTTAAAATTTTGAATTTAAATTTAATTTTAATTAATTTTATTACATTATTTAGGTAAGAGATGACTGCGAATACAGAAGTCATACAATGCTGGAAAAAATTACCTGTAATTTAAGGCACATAGTGCATGCGGAATCGTCAACAAGAATTCCTGCAAGTAAGAATATTTTATTTTCATTCTTTAAATTAAAATTTTTCAAAAAACATAAAAATAAAACGTAAAATGATATGTAAACAGATTCTTTATGTTGGATGCGCGCTGCAACGGAATGCCAGACGTATTATTTCTACGAAGGCTCATATAATAGAGGCAATTTCCCAGAATGCGCAATCTGGATCATTTTCCCAAACGTAATACCGATACGATCAAATCAGGTATACATTCCAATAAAATAATATTTTTTTCTAATACCAATTTTAATGAGATTTTATGAATCTGATATTGCTTTTAGGTTAATGAATTTCGAAAATTGAAAAACCACAGGTGTGAACGAATAAAGTGCAATAGACGTAGGATACAGCAACTCTATAACAGAAAAATTTACAAAGTCTTTTGATAAAATTAAAAAGCACACTGTTATTACCTTGTCACGTTATTGTAAGTCTAATAAAAAAAATTGTACAAGCTGTTAATTAATGATTTCTTTATTATAGTAATTGTGAGTATCGATAGAAGCACAAATTTTGTTTATAGTTTCCTTGAGTAGACAGTATATTCTTATATAAAGAACCTCGTTGTACAACTTAAAATCTCTGCAGACGAAAGAGTCCACGCTTTCGTCTTCATCCTCGCCAGTTTTGCTTCTCTTTTTCGACCCGGTTTTTGTAACACTGACCATCTCGTCATCGCACCCCTCGGGAATCTCATCCCAGCAACATTTGCTCATAACGAAAGCGCTTTCGCCCTCGAACTCGTTGAAAAACCCACAGAGCAGTAAATAGACAGTGCGCTCCTTTGAGAAGGTTGGACGTTTGTAAAAAGGTTGTGGTATTAGACACTGGCGGCATATCTGTTGGAAGCGTTTAAGCATCTCTCGCTTTGTGTCCCAGTCTTCGACCTCAATTAGTATTGAACGCAAATCTTGCAATGACAGACTCCACTCTGGATCTTTTTCCGTCACCACTTCTTTGTACATCGCCTGTAACTCACCGACAAGAACCGAGTCGAAGTGGTACTTGGGATTTCTGGCTTCGAATATGTCTGCCTCAGTGAAGAATTTCTCATAGGGTACGTTGGGGTCCAAATGCTGAGTGGTCGCTGCTAACAGCAGTTCATCCAAAGTCTCCCGAATCGTCGTGTCACGAACACAAATTCGCAGTTGCTCTTTTACAGTGTTATACTTTTCACCAATGCAGGTTTTCCAATGCTCACCGCTAGAGGTCGCCCAGAGTCGCAAGCGAAGCGTTCCCGGATAGACTTTGGGTTCGATCAGAAGGGACCACATTTCTGAGGCCACCAAAGGATGATCAGCGCTAAACCAAATAGGCATCTCCAGCTTTTGACCCGGCAGAATGCAGATTTGGTTCTTATTGAAGAAGAAGCGACTGTCGGCGCGATCAGAGATAGGAAAAAGTTCAGCTTTAGGCGTCACGTTTCGCCAGTCTAAAGTCACGGTTCGCACTCCTTTATTCTCTAGAGTAAGTGTCCTCTCACACAACTCATTGCGACTAGTTTCAAAGTTGAGATACCAGGTTATAGGCTTCTCTTTCTTCGAAAGAATTTTATACACACGATCGAATTCATAGACGGCATAGGTATACTTTCTCTCGTCTTGGTCCTCTTTGGACTCCTGCAGCTTTAGAGTTTCTTCGAGGGACAGTCTCTCAAATTGACGTCCTTTTTCGAGAGCGAACTCTCGGTCTTGAATTTTTAGAACTATACGTTCATTGGGGTCAGTGAGATATCTTTTTTTCGTCTCTTCGGAAATTGTTATTACGGGCGTTCTGAGCAGGAATACTTTTTCTCCACAATCGAAATTTTTTCCTGTGATTATAAGATCTTCAATTTCTGGCTTCTTTGGCTCTAGGAATTCGATATCTCTTTTGAGATCTGCCGTTCTTCTTTTTAGGTAATCGCCGCACTCCCATTTCGAATTCCCTGTAATTTAAAAATAGTGATAGATTGCATTTTAAACTTGAAATTGATTTTAATTTAATCTCTGTTAGGAAGACTTTATTTCGATGTGTTAATAAAATTGCTATTTATATTCGATGTTACACTAAGAAACCTAATTTTATAACTATCATTTATTTTAGAAATTATGTAGTAACATGATTCGATTTTTGTTTAGAATTTTTAATTCCTTTTTAAAAAGACATTAGAGATATCTCAACTAATCAAAGAACTAACATCTCAACTAACAAGAAAATAATAAATACTAACATAAATACTCAATTACAATTAATTTTCGCTGGATCCACGTGCTTCTCCACTAGCAACTTCTCCTTCTTTATGAGATCGGGCAAACCAACCCTTGGCGCATCGGGCGGCAAGAACCTCTTCTCTCTCTCCTCAATCCCAACCAAATCCACATCGCAGTTCTCATTCTTACGACCTCGTGGCGAATGCCAGAATGCGGGATTGCCTCGATACCTGTCTTGATTCGTAATCTCGGTCTTGGTAGCCGCCTCCAGTAATCGCTTTGTTTCGACTAACGGTCTCACTCTGTCGTGTGCGTTCAAGGCTAGGTCAAGTGGCTCTCGCTTCAAGGCCTTAGCTAGGTGCTGCTGGCGTCGATTTCGGTCGGCGATCCAGCGCTTCCAGTTTACCAGGCGACGGTCTTCCTCGACGTCTATCTGCGGTCGCTTCGAGCGCCTCTTGGTGCTGCATGGATTTAGGAGCACGGGCTCCTGGCTCTGGAGCCTCGACCACGACTTGCTCTCTTTGCCGCTTCTTCGGCCGTAATCCATTGCAAGAGGATCTTAAGCTTCGAGCTGGTTCTGTTGTTTACCTGGAGGAGCATACAGAATTTAGCGGAGCTTTGAGGTTGGTGGAGGATAGAGTTTTTCTGATGATGATCGGTACTTCTGCATTGTTGTG
Organism: Eupelmus urozonus; assembly: GCA_900480035.1. Classification (NCBI taxonomy): domain Eukaryota; kingdom Metazoa; phylum Arthropoda; class Insecta; order Hymenoptera; family Eupelmidae; genus Eupelmus; species Eupelmus urozonus. Next base: position 26,175 of record UELX01001317.1, on the reverse strand, counting down.
ATAAATTGAAATTAATGACCAAAATAATCACATTTTGTGATTGATCTAACCTTCAAATTATTGTTGAGTATTTATGAACTATACTGTCCCCAAACAATTCAACTTTAACTTCAAGATACTGTAGAGATATTTATAATCCTCTGAAGTTGTATTGTTTACATTGATTTATTTTCTAATGCAGATAATACATTTGGAAAAGTGAATACATAACTTAATTCAATTTAGGTAGTCCAAAAAAGTAGTTAATGATGGCTGTTCAATTACGAAAACGTGTCCACATATATAGCTTACCTTGGACATTCAGTGTTATATAATTTTTGCTTTGTTTTTGTATTATTTGCTGCCTACATCATGAATGATGATGATGATGATGATGAAGAAGATAACGGAGGTAAAAAAAAAATACAAACTTTTCTACGTTTTTTTAAGATCAGAAACTACACTATTTTATTTAAAATCAGTTTTATCATTTTTGATAATAATTAATCAATTTTAAAATGATTGAAATATAATTAGCTGAATAAGATAAGTAATATTTTCTTTTTTTGTTAGAAGAAGAATCAGAAGGTAGCGAGATTCCAGAAGACAATTTAAATCGCGCGAAATACGTACTTGATTTAGTCGATAAAGAAGGAAATTTGGAGGCACCTATACGGTTACGAATCAGTGACATGACAGTTATCGAGTTGAATCCACTCATGTGGTATAATCATGACATTGCACCAAAGAAAATTAAAATTACTAATACTGGATATACAGGTACGCTTTAGCTTTATGTAAAATAATAAAATAAGTTCAAACAGAAAATTGTTAAATATTCTATTGTATAAATGATTTAAAATAAATGCTATTTAAAATTAAAAATCTGAAATTAAAAAATAACAAATATTTTAGTAATCCTAAGTGCAAAATGGCATCAGGAGCGTCCTTATATCATCGACGGACCTTTTTTCGGAAAGTACGTCTTTTCACAATTGCACTTTCATTGGGGAGAGAATGAGATGGCCGGCAGTGAGCATTACGTTGATGGAAGTTGGTAAACCAAAAAATGCTCTATATTCCCAAATGATATCTTTAATTACTTTTCTTAATGAAAAATTGTGTTCTAACGGTACGCAATTGAAATTATTTTCTAAATATATTTTTCTGAGCGTACCTAATTATTATAATATTGCATCGTGATCAAACTACACAAAATTCTCAAATGAAAATAATAAAAGAAATATTAAATAGTATTGTAGAAAAATTAGATTACATTTTGATCGATAATAACGCATAAAATTCCAATCTCAATGAAATTCATATACCTATAAACTCAACAGTTTTTACTTTCCAAATGCAATTTGCAGTATCTTTTTCCGATGGAAACGTCGTGCAAACAAGCTATCGCATGCCAATAACAACAATAACGTTCACCCTCTCCGCAGTTATTTGCCCTCGCTATAATAAACTCTCTCCCCGCGTTCGATCGCTCGTGCGCGCAAAAATAGCTTTAAAAGATAAACATAACCTCGAAAAAAAAAATATTAGGGAACGCGCTGATAGGAAAAAACCACGTTCCGCGCTTCTTTATTTATTCAACCTTGTACTTGGGAGCACATTGACAATATCATTTTCACCTACGACAATTTTTTTCTTATTAATAACTCTTTTCTCAATACTAAAGCATGCCGATGGAGCTGCACGCCGTACACTTCAAAGCCGACTACCGGAGCCAGGATGAGGCGATGCGCCACTGGGATGGCCTCGCTATTTTGGTGTACCTCTTCAGGGTGAGCTGCTGAAAATATACTTGGCGCGTTAAGGGGTAAATGTACTATGAGGGCAATGGTTAGGAGAAAAATGATGTTTATGATTATCCCGTATCGAAAGTACTGCCTTGAACTTTTTAAAAATAGAGCTACGTTTTTATGGCTTGTTTCATATATAAAAAGACTAGATAAATTTATCTGTATTTTTATAAATTTAATTATGTGTAATTTATTTATTTTTGTTTTAATGAGATATTTAAGAAATTAGGTTTAGATAAGATTTATAGTGATATACAAAATAAGTGCATTTGGATTTAAATCTATGCACGTACAGATCTTATACATTTTTGAAAATTCAGTGTATCGTAATTTTCATTTTCGAAAACAAGGAATAATAATTATTTTTTAATTTAACAAACATAAATAATAACAGATTTTACAAAATTGTTTTAATTTAACAAATACAAATAATGACAGGTTTACAAAGTCAAAAAAGTGAATCAAAGAGTAAACAAAGATTGCATAATGAATTGAATCTACGTTATCAACACTATATTTACGGAAAAAAGTCTTAAGGCGAATAAATTACCGATTTATTTATTTGCAAATAGCTATAGTGTTATTTACAAAAAATTATAAAATTACTTTATAATTACGACATAATATTATAAAATATAGATTTCTAAATAAAACTGCCATAAAATGAATCTTCTTTGAAGCGCTCATTGTTTTAAAAATAAGTGTCATAGAAAATGTCATTAACCATACATAATAAAAAGTTAATTAGACTGCATTAGAGAAAAGTTACAATAATTAGTTCAAGATTAACTTTTATCTTTGCTTTATCGATTAACGACATCAAACTGTAACCAGCATAACCTTAATCGCCTAAAAAGTTTTCTCATATCACCACAAAGATAGTTCAAGAAGTCGAGAAAAAACCAATATTTACTTGCGATTTAATCTAGAATGTATTAAAAAGAAATCAGAAAAGATTTCTTTTCCCCTTATATTTTTTATATCAAACATATACATATTTTAAAAAAATTATATCTTGTCCTTGTAAATTATTAGAGGAACTAAAGGTATACAGAGTAGAAATTAAAGGTATACAGTGATAAAAACAATTGTTGGCTTACATATAAAATCACTATAGTTATACTGACTATAGTACTATAGTATACTTACCTGGAGAATTATTATGTTTGCGTCACAGATCTTGATCAAACTTCAGATATACATTTAGGTGTCAATTATGAACAGAATTACGGTGGTAAAGTGTAACGCTTCAAAATACTTTAGTTATAGATATTACAATAGTACATTTCGATACGGGTGTGGAGGGTGGTTATTTGCCTCGTGAGACGTTTTTCGCCCGAAAAGTCGCCCGAGGCAAAAATCACCTTATGCACTAATATCGAACCGTATTTTGTGCCACGAGAGCCGCAAAATTGTCTTAAAGTTATGATTTTCAGGTTAGAGTGGCATAAACTTATTTTAAAGAACTCATTCTATCCTTATACAAGTTATTTATTTTGTAATTAACGTATTACTATGGAGTCTTTTGCATTTTATTGATAGCTGAGATGTTAGGGCATATATAAAAAATATCCAGCTTCCACAAATATTTATTTTCATTGTTTTATAAATAAATACAAAAAGTGTTTTTTTTTTCGAAAAATGTATGCTTTATAAAGAACAATAATAAATTTCCAATCAAAGTAGAGGTAGCCAGTTTCAATTTACCGGTTTCAGAGTTAGCAATTAATAATTAGGACTAATAGTACACTTGAATGTTACATTTGTTACACAACGAAAATGTATTAAATAATTACAATATTTCGTAGGTTTACGTTCAGTAAATTTACGGTACATTTTTATTGTTTAATTTTAAGTAGGCATAACATAGTTAATAATAACATCATAGTGATTAATTCTTAATTTTAAAGGCTGCCAATTAATGCTTACTTTTTTTACTTTCTTTGCTTTTATTTTAGTTATTGAAAATTTAGTAAAGTACGAAAAAATGAAAACATATTCCAAAGTTTTATCAAGGTATGTGACCCGAAGGTTATGCATTCATGACTCATACACATTATCACCCTCCTGGTCAATTCGTCAAAACAAGTAACTTTTGCCTCAAAAATTCTTTATAAAAAAGAAAGAAAATATAAAGATCTGTCAAAAGGATTATACTATATTAAATTATGTTATATAACTCTTACATACAAATTTTAAAATACAAAATACAAATTGTATAATTAATTTTTAAAAATCTTCTTTTCACTCCAACCATTCCTAATAAACAAAAAAAGCCATTCTCTCGCACATTGGCCAAGATCCAAATCCACCCTCTCAACCCTTCGCCACCATCAGCCCTCGATCTCTTGCAGCTCCAGGACTCAGCGAACCCCGATCTAGATGGCTTGCTCTCCTTGCTACCTCGCATCAAGAAGGCGGACAGCTCGGCTCGCCTCGAGCCGGTCCAGCCCCTGCTGGACTGGCTACGACCATTTTCCGACGACTATTTCCTCTACTGGGGCGCCCTCGTGGCGGCGGGCCAGCCCCAGCGCCTGCTCTGGCTCGTCAGTCGCGAGCCCATCGGCGTAGCTCTGGAACAGGTGGGTGTTATGCGCCTCAGATAAGGGACGGCGATGGCTTCCGCGAAAAGATAAGGCTGGGCTGAAAGCGGATGGGCGCTGATAGAGGGGCAGGCTCGATGAAAGGTTTGAATGGCACGGTTACGGTCGGGGAGGCTTTTTGTGATAGAGGATGCAGGGTATGGGTCATTTTTTTTTTTTTTTGTTAGTAATAGAAGATTTATGTTGGTGATTCTACACTGGATAAAGCCTGCTCTTCCGCGTATCTCTGCTATTCGCATTTTTCCGGTATCGAATTTAAGCGTAAATAGAAAAGCGGGGCAAATGATGTTTTGATGTTTTGAAAACGGAATTACACTGTATTTTTATATTCTTTATTCGGTAAATAAATTTCTGCCTTTTAATTTTCAAGATTTTCATATCCCATTTTATTAATGATGATTAACTTTTTATTAAAGCTTTCTAGATTGAAGTATATGTTTGAAAATTTTAAAAGTATTAATAATATTTTTAATAACGAAATGTAATGGAAAATATCTTTTAACCTTTTCCTTTCACTGGCTATTCACAAAGATGAACATGGAAAAATAATATTTTGTATTTTTAATTTCACACCATTACGAAACTTTGCTTTAAAAGCAAAAGCACGACATTAAAGAATTAAAAATCATTATTCGAATTGTTATAAGTTTAAACTTTCAAAACTTCATCCATTTCGAAAAGTTCGAAACTTCTTTCATTTCGAAGACTTTGAAGGTCGCTTTATTACCCTGAATCCTCTGAAGCTTCAGACGCAATTATACGGCTTTGTATGAAAATAATAATAGCCGTCGCTTCTGAGAACACCCTTACAGATAACGCGCTCCCGATTAATAATGCTCTCCTCGAGTTTCTCGAATATTTTCTCTCAAAATTTTCCAATCCTGCGTACACTTCCACTTTACGCGCCGGCAACTTTCTCTACCATTAACTTTCATAATTACTATGTAAACTATCGCCCACATCCCTTAACAGATCGATCAGTTTCGGAGCTTGCGCAACCGCAAAAACCATCCGATAATCAGCAACTGTAGCAGGCCCACGAAGCGGCGCCAGGTCAGGCACGTGTTTCACGTGAATCCTGCGAAGGACGAGGAAAATGGGGAGACGCTGCTGCCGGTGCCGCGCGGGCCTCCGCCGCTCACGGCTAATAAAGTTGCAGAGATGGTTGAGAACTATGAGATGGTTAAGGAGACTGACGAGGAGATGGATTAAAGGATGATTCGAATGAGGTGATCGTTGTCGACTTTCGAGAGTATTTATGTTTTTGGATAAATATATTTAATATATTTTACTGTAGTATTTGTTTTTTATGGTTGATCGCTTTGATTACATACTGTGATAAGATTGAGTCGAGATCTATCAGGATTTAGTTTAAAAAACTTATCTAAAGATTGAGAAAAAGAAGGGCTAAGAAGTAAATTAGAATAGTTGTATGTAATATTGTAGTTGTTTGGAATTCGAACCAACGCTATATTTATGCAAACATTGGTGTCTTTAAAAAATTAGGGTAAATTTAGTACGACTGTTTTCTCATTATTAATGCAAGGAGAATATAACTATTAAATTATAAATAATTACATAATAATTGTGCGCCCAAGATCAAAAGAAACCAACTCTTTTCTCTTATTGCGAACTTTAAAACGTAAGGGTTATCCTAAAAGCTTAGGAACTAGATTAAAAGTAGACTTATCCACTACTAATTTTCATTATTAATGACATGTAAATAATAACAAAATTCTATTTACAAGTAACTATTTTATTGTAATCACCATATTATCTGTCTCTAGTATGCCTGAAGTATACCTATATGGTTTTTGAACATAACTAAATCAATTTTTTGTTATTTCATCAAATTAATGGATTTACAACTATACAACGAAGATCGGAGAAAACGAGTCAAATGTAGATAAATAGTTATTAAATACAAATGCTTCTTTAATAATTTAAATATGTAAAAATAAAACAAACCTGCTAAATGAGGTATTGCTATAAACTGTATGAGTTTCGTAAAAATGTGAAAGTATTGTACATATATATAATTTTTCCTTTTTCGTAAATGCTTTCTTTCTTCTTACACTAACATTGTGAATTTTGTAGAACAAAAATAATTCATATTTAGATAGAATAACCCTGAAATACACCCTATATAATAATTTAAGGGAAACACAAAAACATTTCACAGAAAAGATTAGCAAATACTTCTTCATTGAAAACAATTTTGAGTGTTCCATGAATTTCTATACAGTAGCCTCCCTTTTATACTTTTGACCCCAATAAGCTCATTTTATTATATCCAAGGTCGATACAGTACGATTTACTTGGTGATATTTAACATTAGAAATTGTGACCTATATACATCCGATCAATAAATATTACTCTTCCGACTAATCATTACCCAACTTTATTTTTTCAATCGGCAATTATTTTTATTCCACTTTACCGTAAGCACATTCAGTTGAATCGCCCCTTCCAAAAATTTCCTAGAGCTACATCATCTAAGCACATCAATCCATATCGTTATTTATTAAACAGTTCGAGTGATTGCGTCGCAATCCACGGGAAACATAATTATCGCGACAAAACAGCGGAAAGTATCGTTGATCGATAATTTAATTATAGCTTATAGCCTATTCACAAATGCGACGTAGCGCACGCTCCGTACACAGATCCAGCTACCTTTCGATAAAAAGAAAAAAAAAATTAAAACAAACAAGTTTGGTTGGCGGTTGGTATCCAAGTCGATCATCACTTCCTTCTGCGCCGACGGCGTTTGACGCGCTCCCTCCACAACTGGCAGTCGGGGTAGAGTCCAGCACAGTCGGCTTTACCGAGCCCTAGTACTGAAGCCTTCACCGATTCCAGCATTGCCGGCCAGGGGTTACGACTGAGCACGCGCCCAGACGCCCAGCTCATGCCCAGGCTGTAAAAGAAGGATGCTTTATTAATAGTCGGTTGTTGGTTTCTCATGGTATTTGGGATGGGTACTGTTGCAAGGAGGGATGAAGTTTTTGGCAGGAATCGATAAGTTTGGTTATTAAAGCAGTCTTAAGCTTGTATCGAGAATCAATTTTCGTACGTTTGTTGAATTAGTATATTTTAAAATTAATGCTGGAAAGCGATTTTAGCCTCGCGTGGTTGTTTGTATCTGAGCAAAGTTAGAATGAAAAAGCCACGCGAGTTTGAGATCACCTTCTCGCTGATGTAGTATACGCTTTTTTATTCGAGCTTGCGCGAAATCGAGCTTTGTGTACAAACTAACAAAAAGTATTCTTTAATACAGAGAGTGTAAATTGCATCGAACAATTTTGTAAAATGCGTAACACTTTGAATTTCTACCTTAACTGTGGCCACTTATTTGTTTTTATTTTATTTTTCCAATCAGTTTTCAATTTTATTTGATAAAAATGCTCGCAGAAAAATAATGATCGACCTCATCGAGTTTTCCGGAAATAATATGCCATTTTATACGTTTACACTTTTTCAGGGAAATAAGTAGCCATTATCGATAAGGTGTGATTAAAGTATTACTTACACCTCGAGAGTAAGTCAATTATTCCCTTGGGTAATTATTTGGTAGTAATAGGTATGTGATTTTACTCCCTTGGTTCATAATATACTATTACAGTGCGCTGTTACTGGTTTAAGAAATGTAGTAATTATTCCAAAATCCTATATACGATATAAATTATTCTCATCATCCAATCCCACTCGCTCTTTCTCAACTTCAAAAGAGTCATCAAAAGACTACACATTACTCACCTCCAAACTGGAATCCAAACGCGCCTGCCACCGCTGGTCTCGCGCGAGAATCGGTTGTCCTCGCAGAGCACGCGACGCAAACAATTGCCGTGATCAGCTTGGGCCACCATAACCGCCTCAATCGAGCGCAGAACTCTGTGAGACAGCTCGTTGAGTTCTTCATTGCTTCCGTAAGCCAGCGGTGGTTTAGACTCGAACACTTGGCGTTTAAAGCGTTGGTCAATATCTGTAACCATTGCAGCGCTTGTCGCCATCGTCGTTGTCATTGGGTTCTAAAAACAGTGGATGGAATGTTTTTGAATAGGGGCGATAGTGAAAAAAGTTTTTATTTTATTTGATACAAGTTCAAACTTTTAGGATAGATAAAAATTAATTAAGACGATATATCTTCAGTTATTATATCATTAGCTACTTTATCTGTTTTTAGTAGATAACAATAAATAGAAATAACTTTTCTAAATAAATTTTTATTCATCCGAAAAGTCTACATTGTATCACTTCAAGTAAAACAATAAAATTTAACTTATTTGACAAAACATGAGTTCGATGTATTATGGATACGTACAAAGAAATCAGACTTATGACACATCAGAGAAGGAAAAAGAGTTTACATTATTCATGTAGAAAAAAAATGTACTATAAAAATTACTATAATTTTCATTTTGATTTGATAATTAATGATATTTTATTTTTTTCGAGTTCAAAGGTGAATGTACCCTTTGCTCTTTCTCTGATTGTATAAATATCCCTTTACGTACTGATTGTCGTTCACATACGTAATTTATATCACGCTATCAAAAATAACCTTTTAAAAAAACTCATTTTCGATAAAATAATCGCAAAAGACGTCCAGACGGAAAGACCCACCGTTATACTCATTAGCAGTTGTATGATGAATAAGCCAAAAGCTAGAAAGGCCAACGCAGTCAAGGCAATTTCAAAAAAGTCCTTAATTGTCAAATCATGACCCTTGCCCTTGCCGTGGTAGATAGGTGGATGTTCATCCTCGTCGTCGTGGCTCGGCAGGTAGATATGCTGCTCATGTACCGTAGGCATGAAGTCATGGTGAGGCATTGGAGCTGGTCCATGAATCATTGGAGGTCCATAGCTTGGATAACCATAACCCGTCGATGACATCACGTGATCGCCTTGTAGTTTATTTTTGGAAATTGATGAATGGTCTGTTTTTAGATTATATTTTTCGATTTTTAATGAGTTTTTGCAATGGATGAATCGGCTGCAATTACTTTACACTAAGATTAATTACAGGGATTGTTACTAGTATGAAATTTCTATACATCGAAAACTATCGTGGTCAGATTTAAACAGTGCAAATAATTTAAGGATTAATAAGATGGTATCATTATTAATTACGTAAAGTTTAAAACTTACATTTTAATTTTTGAAAAATCTAAAACGTACATTTAATCCTTAAAGTTTCTTTAAGGATTAAAACAATTTTAATCTTTACAAAAAATTAAAATGGTTTTAATCTCAATAATGACTTAATTTTATAAAATGTACGTATATACATTTATTAAAATTTTCTTAATTCATTCTATAACTTTTTATTACTACGTAGATTATAGAGGACGAAAATATGTTATGAATAGAAAAATAGTGATGACAAAAGAATAATGTCGAATTAAAACTTAGTCGAATTAACTTAAAGTTTACCAACCTGGCGGTTTTCCCATCTTACCCGATGAAATTGGACCAGGCATCGCATATCCAGTCAGTTCTCCCTCAAATTCTTCAATTTCTCCTTCAGGTTCTTCATGAACTTCATGTTTTTTCAGTACTTTATGAGGAGCGTAGTGACGATATATATCATCCAAAGTCGTTGTCCTGTTATCATTTAACAAACTCTAATTTTATGCCTTAACGAATTATTTATTTCATAAAATTTGTAACTATCAATCTACTTGAATTATTTTAATTTCAAATACAGAAAATAAATATTTTTAAGTTAGATTGTATATTAAAAATAAATTGTAATTATACAAAAAATGTACCTATGTAACCAGTCTTTGTACTTCGTACTACCTTCGTCAGCTAAAAGTTTATCATGCACAGTTACATTTTGATCTTCCAAGAAATCAGATATTGAATTTTGGGTTTGTAATTCATTTTTGTTTCTTTTAACTCGTACAGATCCAACTTCTTTAAAAATTTCCTCGGCCATGTATCCGTGACACAAATATTCATTCATACGTTTCCTGCCAATTTTAAGTTTCAAAAAAATATCGTTTTAATAAGTTAAAACATCGTTTTAATGGTATTCATTTATATTAAATGTTTATTATAATTTTTTTTAATTATAGTATGACTGGATTATGTTGATTTATTATACTTCATATTTGATAATACTTTTAATTTAACTAATTGAATATGAATATAAATGAAAGTTTTACTCTGAAAGCAAATAATATTTATCTTAAACAGATTTAGAAAAATGCAAAATTCCAAAAACTATATGAAAATTATATTCAAGCCTGTTATATTCCTAATATCTAAGTGTTAGATGTAAATTAAAATTGTGTATGTAAAAAATGCAATACCATTGTCCAGAAATCTTGTTATACGGTGTAAAATAATAATATAGTTCTAAAAAAACAGTAAGTAGATAATAACAATTAAATTTTCGCATACTAATATTACAAACATATATTCAAAAAATTTAATATTTCAAAAAGAAGATTAATAACATATATTTTATTTTGCTAATTATTATTAATCTACTCGGTATCTTAAATCACAACACATGAAATTTTATATTCCATTCATCATACCTATGAAATTCCATTTCATCGAACGCTTTTATAAAAGAGCCGTCGACATCAACACTAATATCAGCCGTTCTAGACATATTCTGAGTGTAGTACTGGTCCATGAGAATAAACGACCCGGGAAGCAGATCCGCCGACAGAATGTCATCTTGGTCGAGACAAAACTCATTCCCGTCATCGTAACACTCTTGCGCACTAACAAGCTTAACAACAACCAGCAGAAAAATTCGCCAAACCATCTCAATAAAAAAATAAAAAATACATCAACCAGTCCACTGATCTACATCAGTCAACCGAACACCCGAGAAAAAAAATTCACCTAACGATCAACGAAACTCAAAAGCCGAATGGTCAGCGAGAAAAGAAGCTACCGGAGGACTGATGAGTTTCGGGCGACACGCTCCCAAAGCCAGTATAACGCACGGCCGGCCGCCCCGGATAATTGGGATAACCGTAAGAGGCTAAGTGCGCCGCGCTGGAAAAGCAGAGCAGGCGCGAAGACCTTGTCACCTGGATGTGATGCTCGGTGAGCGCGCTTTTGCATCGCAGCGGATATTTCGTTCAGCGGGTACCGCAAGAGGCTTTTCCGCGCGCTTAATGGGACGCATTAGTCTGGTGCAACGTGAAAATTGGGATAATTTGCCATGAGGGAGACCGATGATGAGAAAGCGCCGTTGTTGACTGTATGGATTTTTTTTATGGGTGTGATTATTTAATTGTAAAAATGACGTTAAAATTAAGAACTTATTTATAATTTTACTAATTACTCTTTAAAATTATTCTAGAGGTAAGGTGAAAAGCTAAAAATAATCAATAATGCATTAGTTATAGAAAATATGATAGTTTTATTATTTTATTTTTATTCTTTGTTATTATCTTTTTTTTTAATTATTTGATAATTTATTTATTTATTTTCTTCTGTGCGTGGGGCACCTCCATTAATAAACAAGAATTTCGCAACCATTTGTTGAATATTTAATTTTGTAAAAGTATGATCAATTTTATTTTTATAATATAAAGTTATATATTAATGTAATAAGTAGATTTATGAATTACTTTCTTGTTCTAATTTTCTCTTAATTTCAATTAATTATTAGCATTGGAACGAAATTCTTTTAATGAATCATTATTCAGAAAGAAGTGTTAAGAATTATTGATAAGAATAGATTATACTAATAACAATCAAATAACAGTATTCGATAACAATAGTAATTTTTCTTCGATTTCTTCATAGTAATTCAGCAACAATGCATACTTTTCTTTAATTTATTAGTATTGAATCAAAAATAATTAAGTTATAGTCGATACAAATTTATTTGTAAATGTAAAAAAAAATAGTATGCTTCTTTTATATTTTTGATGTAAGTGAAAATGTATGCATGTATTTTATTAACTTTTCTGTGAAATTCCTGATATTGATAAATAAACACGTATATATTAGATTTATGACGTTAACGTCGTTTTAAAAAATATATATATTTTCTTTATAAAAAGTATTTTCTCAGCATTTTCAAGTTGTTAGAAAAAGATTATTCTGAAGTAAATAAAATTTACAAATGATTGTATATTCAAGAATCTTTATATTAGTTTTGTTCACGAAAATATTTTTGATTAGTGGAACAAAAAAATCTGTAGATAAAACGAATTGTGGTTGTGACTGGATGCAGCACGTCTTTACTTATATTACGAAAACGTTTAAACCAAAACATGTAACTCTTTTTATTCCAGAACTAAACAATGATGAATTTTATCATGCAAGTTACATATTAAAAAGTATTGTTAGAAACGCCAGTACTCTTATTGTAAATACAAACGAATTAAGTTCTTGTTATACAATTTTTAAACACCCCGTTTTTGATTATCCACGACGGACAAACTTTTATATCATTTTGTATCCTTCTGTGAGATTTATAAAAAATACTGACTATAACATCGAAGAATTTCAAAATATTCTGGATTTAATGGTCCAAATTGCTCCAAGGACAATCAGACCAAGATGTCTTGTTATTATTTTTGGAGATAAACCGGTACCAAAAAGTATAGTCAAAATGATTTTAATATATGCTTGGTCTAAGAAATTTCTTGATTTTACTATTCTAAACTTTTATCAAGACATTTCATTTACTATTGAGAACTTTTTCAGAATCAGTGAAAGAAAGGTTATTTACCATTATTATAACCCTTTCATTGAAAAACATTTTTCTGGATTCTATAGATCTTCTAGAACTATACTTTTTCCAAACAAATTAATCAACTTGTATGGTTATTTGTTAAAAGTAGCTGTTGTAAATAATCCACCTTACGTCGTACTAGAGCGTAACAGATCTGGATATCCTATCCTCAACAGTAAAGGATCAAGTTATCAAATATTTCTTATTTTGTCGAAGGTCATAAACTTTACATATGAGTTTCCACCATCTCATTTTGAAAATTACGGCGAAGGACAGAACAAAAGTCTTTTCATCAAATTAATGGATAGTGAAATCAATCTGAGTATGAATCATTTATTCATACGTATGAGAGCATTAAATTTCGACGATTTAGGTAATTTTAATAAATACTTTATACTTTTTTGCTTTTATTTGCGATTTATCATTAATATTTAAATTATTTAATAATAATTGAAAATTTTCAATCCAATTAGAAAGAAGTATTACAACATTTACAGAAGAATACTCTGCTCTAATTCCACTAAAATTAGACAAAAAAATGAGAGCGCAGAAAAACTTAGTCAAACAATTATTTATCAACATAATTGTATTTATCGTATTTTATTTAATTGTTCACTTTTTAAGATTCAACAAACACTACTGGTCTAGTTCTAAAATTATTGAAATTTTATTCAATATATCAACTCTTAATCAACCGCAATCTTGGCCTGAGAGATTCATTTTCTTCTGTATTACTTTTTTATCCTATAATTTTACGGTAGATTTTATGATCAATATCATTGATATACATGTTGAACCTTACATCGACGTCACTGGTGACAATTTGATATCAATGGGAAACAGTGGATTCATTCCAGTCGTATTGGAACAGTATCGTGACATTCATTTAGAGAACGAGATCAAAGAAAATGAGAAATTCATGGCTCGACTTACGTACTTAAAAACGTCCGATGAATGTGCAATCAGGTTCGATTACAAATATATTGACGGATCCAAATAAAAAGCCACAGTTCATATAAAAAAACCTTTTTTTTATTTGGAGTCGTCAATGAAATAAATTTCATAAATTGACAATTTCATAAGACATGGAACTAAGAGTGTGCAAAACATGTTTGAGACGTGAGATTTATCTCGACACTATTTAGAGAGACGAGACGAGATCTAGATCAAACTCGAAAAATTTCGGTGGATCTAGAGAAATCTCGGTTCAGTACGAGAAATCTTGGTTTAGGCGGAAAGTCTCGGTCAACGCCGAGAAATTTTGGCCAAACTTACAAATTTTTATACTAATTCGAAAATTAAAAAAATCTTAAGAAATTTCGCCTAATGCTGCAAAATTTCATGTGTATCCGAAATATAAAATTAAAATATCCCAACGGTCTAGGATGATTAGAAATTATTTTAAAATCATAATTAATTATTATTCTATTTGCCGTTTAAGCTAACTATTTTTTAATAGTGCTTGAGTTTCCTTAAATTTAATAGAAAATTTTTTATGCTCATCAAGATTTCTCAAGATTTTCCGGGGATTTGGGGTCGAGACGAGACGAGATATTCTCGAGAAATTTCTGTTCTTGCATATCCTTACTTTGAATCAAATATTTTTAATTTAAGATCATGTTAAAGTCATGTCATTATCGATAGTTACCTCAACCGATTTTTTCACCTAATTATTGATTTAAAAAATATAAATTTGTTATCAAGTTGTTTTGAACTAAACAAGGTACTTATGTAACGATAAAATACTCTTTAAAATAAATTAATAATTGAATAAAAAAATGCGTAACTATATAAAACTTGATTCTTAATGACATCATGTCTTTAGAGTAAGAAGTATGGAAAATTGACAATTCATTACTGTACATAATATTTTTCAAAAGCGATCTATTTATTTAATTTTTCCTTTATAAAAATCTTTATTATTCATGATATTTATCAATATTTAAATATTAGGTTAATGAATGGCGAAAAACTCATTTGTTTCATGACAAAATCAATGGGAGAGGAGATGATCAGTAAATATCAAAATAATATAAAGAAGCCAATGATGAAGCTGATACAGAAAGCTGATACAGATGATGATGCAGATCAAATTTTGTGGGCATCGTGGAAGGGTATGGTTTTCGAACAAGGTTCACCATTTGTCGCAGGCTTTGATAGAGTTCTTAAACGCCTACAAGAGTCTGGCCTGCTGAACAAATTGCTTGATAATGCATGTTATCAAAAGAAAATTGTAAACGCATCTGAAAAGGCCGAAAAATTTTTCAAAAAACATTTTAGTGTTGAACGAATCATGTTGGAATTGCTAGTAGGTTACACTTCAGCCTTTATCGCGCTGCTAATTGAGTTGATAGTTTATAAACTAGGAACAAAAATGTGAAATTTTAAAGCTTTAATTGGATTACTTAAAGACCTTGTTTATTATTTACATGTTATTATTTTATACTTCATGATTGCATAAGGATATATCCGTATGTACAGGTATGGATGCACGAATTGGTTATTTATATTAAATCAATGATTCTTTAGGTAGAGATTTATTGAGGTTTAGTGATTAAAATATATAAAAAAAAGATTATCTACAGGAAGGCTTTCCGATTGGAATAAAGAGCGCTTTTACGTTTGTTATTGTATATTTTGAAAGTATTTTAAATTTTTCAGACTTTTATGTACATCATAATTCACTTTTATGTACATCATTTTCCAACACTTAATGAGATTTCTTCTAATTTTGTTTTTTTGTTTCAATTTGTATGAATTACTAAAAATAGCAAATTTGATATATATTTCTTTTACCTAATAATAATAATTTCCTTTAAAGGAAAAATTTCTTTTGATTTTATAAGATAACACTATATGTTTGTAATCGTATTATATAAAAATATGAAAAATCAATTAATTTATAAATTTCGAGTTTATACTTATTAGGTAAAAGAAATATATATCAAATTTGCGATGTTTTTTGTTGTCGCTTGTAAATAAGTCCTTAGGATGTTTATTATTTATACCAAAAAATTTATATATTTTTGTTTATTGTATGATGTTAAAATTTATGTTATTCCTATTGTGTTATAATAATAAATAATATAAATTTAAGATGAATATAACTGCGTGGTATCATTGAGAAAAAAATTTAGTTTTCGTTGAATGGCTTAATTGAATCAACTAAATTTTTAATTCAATCGATGAAACCTTTATTGAATTAATTAGACTTTTATTGTTATGATTAAATTTTTTTCTGAGTGTACACGAACATGACAAAGTAAAACGTATTTGCTTTCTTTATATTTAATGGAACAAGCGTTTAGAATGCTGCTAATTCAATCGTTTAGTAAACACAATCAATATTAATCACTATTATTCTTTCACTGCTGTTCCTATAGCTTGCATTTTGAACTACAATTGAATATCAGCCAATTTGACGAAACAAAAGGTCTTTTGAAAGATCACTTAATTCGAAAAATGTTTCTATCTTATAAAAAAATTGTATTTTTTATGTTATTAATGAAAAATTTTTTCATAACATGTAAATCTAATAATGAGTTACCTCGAAAAGTTTGTGATTGCGACTGGATGAAGAATTTATTCGAATATATTAAAAAAACATTCTATCCCATTCATATCACTATTTTTATACAAGAGCAGATAAAAGAAGAATTTTATCAGGCCAATTACATATTGAGGAGTATTATAAAAAATACTTCTACGTTGATCATAAACACTAGTGAATTAGATGCAAATGATACTACTTTTGAACATCCCGTTTTTCTATACCCCAGAAAAACAAATTTTTACATCATTCTTTATCCTTCAAAAAAAATTTATCAAAATACAAGCAGCTATAATATCGAGGAACTTCAGGGGATCATAAATTTAATGGTAGAAATCGCAGAAAGGCCAACTAGGCCCCGATGCCTCCTTATTATATTTGGCGTTCAACCTGTATCGAGAGAAACGATCAAATCAATACTGGTATATGCATGGTTAAAAAAATTTTTAGACTTTACTGTTTTAGATTTTTTTCAGGATATTAAATTTTCTATTGACGATAGCTTGAGTGTCACAGGCGAAAAAGTTGCCTATCATTATTATAATCCATTTAGTGATAAGCATTTTTTTGGACCCTATACACCCACTACTGAATTATTTCCAAATAAGCTGCACAATTTGCATCGCTATACACTTAAGGTAGCTGTTACACATAATCCACCTTACGTGATTTTGGATTATCGTAATGAAACTGGTTATCCCGTACTGAATCATAACGGCTCAAATCATAGAACACTACGAATTGTGTCGAAGGTTATGAACTTTACTTATGAATTTCCACCGTCATCTTTCGAATATTATAGTGAAGGTGACAGTGAAAGTCTTTATAACAGACTTGTAAATGGCGAAATAAATCTCAGTATGAATCATTTATTTATAAATAAAAGGGCTGCAGAATTTGACAAATTAGGTATGTTGTTAATTTAATGTGTTTTAAGTTTTTGCAGTTATATGCACTTAAAAACTTAAGCTTTAATATATTTTTTTAAATGACTAAGCTATTTAATTTTTGAAATTTTTTATTTAAATAGAACGGGGAATGATTTCAACTACTGAAAGATATTCGGCACTTATTCCAGTAAAACTAGATAAGCAAGTCAAAACACCAAAGGATTTAGATAAATTTGTACTTACTAGCTTATTCATGTATCTACTGTTTTATATTTTGATTCACTTGCTTAAATTTGATAATCGTTTTTGGTCTGGGACGAGAATTTTAGAGATACTCTTTAATGTATCGACACTTTACCAGCCAACTAAGTGGCCTGAGCGATTTATTTATTTTTGCATCACTTTTTTGTCATTTAACTTTACTATCGATATGATAACACAATTGACGGAAATACAATTTGAACCGTATGATGACATTGGTAGTAACAATTTGACACTAATGGGAAAATTGGGATTTACACCGATTGTCTTGGAACAATTCCGTGATATCGTTCTAGAGGAAGAAGTTAAGAATGACAAGGAATTCCGATCTCGTTTAGAAGTAGTGAAAACAGCCGATGACTGCTCTATCAGGTCAGATTTAAAAAATATGATTCTGTGATTAATCTATAAAACTTATACCATATTTAAATTATATAAATAATGTAAGAATAATAAATTATGTTTGAAGAGAATAATGAATTTATAAAGTCTTTAATTTATGTTATTAACTTAATTGCATTAAGAACAATAGCAGTTATAAACAGTATTCTAATAGTATTGTAGTCCATTTAAAAAATTTTCATATTTCTAAAAATAATATCTTTTTAAGTAACTTTCATGCTTGCAAATGCTTATTTTATTTATCTTTAAGTAAGTTTTACAAGTTGTTAATTATCTTTTATCAGGCTGGAAAAAGGGGAGAAAATTGTTTGTTTCATGACACACTTTATTGCTGAAGCGACAATAAATAAATATCTAGATAAAAAAGAAAATCCAAAACTAAAAGTTATAGATCCGGAACTGTGGTCTTCATGGAAGTGCATGGTATTTGAGCGAGGTTCAGCATTCATTTCTGGTATCGATCGCATTCTTCGACGTTTGAGAGATGTAGGACTTTTGTCGAGATTCGTTTACGATGTCACGTATCACAGAAAGAAAGTTACAACCAATATCAAAGTGGCACAAATACTGAATACACAGATTATCACTTCTCAACAGTTGATGGTGGAATTAATGGCCGGATTTTTAATTGCATCAGTAGTATTAGCAGGAGAATTGTTAATCGTTAAAATTAAAAAAAATTATATATTTGGGAGGCGAATTTGGTTATTTTACTGATCTAGAGGTTTATTTGATACAGACACTAATTTTGGTATCTACTATACATATACAAGTTGAAGAGAAGGCGGATCTCGTTAAGACTGATCGGTTTTAATTAACCCCTATTTATTGAATTATTTTCGACACAGTGCAAAAATAGTGAATCTAAATTAGAAAAATGTAACTCCAGAGTGCTAAACATAAATAGTTTCATAGCATCTATTTATATGTAATTTATATCAATAATTGAATTACGGTTTTTTTATTTATTTGTGTGTGTGTAAAAATCAAAATATGATGAACCACGATTTTATATTTTTATTTTTTAAATTTATATTTAATTGATGACAGTAATTGAAATTTTATGTCAAAATTTCAGAAAGGTTTGTTTTACCTTTTTAAAATATTTGAGTTTGAGCCTAATTTTATTTGTATATATCTATAGAGCAGTACAACCCGTAATGTAATTTGTAATTGTCGATATTTATTAATGGGTGTTATAATGGCAAAAATAATATAACAATAAAATCAGCATTTAATTAAACAATTTAAATTAATGTAACTAAACATATTAATTTTAAAATTTGTACTACAATTTACATTTATTACTTGCTCGTTTATAAATATTTATCAAGGCATAGAATTTCATGTAAAACCAAAGAATAAATGCGAATTTTATAATTACCTACAGAAATTAATCTGTTACTAAAGTATATTGTATATTTAACACTTTTGTACAGACCCTTTATGTAAAGTTACAACATTTAATAAGTAGGAATTTTTTCTGTGATGATTCTTGATCTCGTCGAATTATTATAAGTACATATCTTTTAAAAGACGGTAAACTATTAATTCACTGACAAAAGCAATCAAAGATACTAAACATCCAGAGGACCATATTAGAATCAACTTACTACGTAGAAGATGATCAGTTGAGTTAGATGAATCAGTTTCAAAAAATAAAGGGGATTCGTATCGTAGTTTATCTTTAACTAACCACCTATACCACAATCCACATTCAAATACATATTGCGTAATCTTAAAATATTCTTCAACATATGGTGAAGCTTCTGAAAACATATTTCCTTTTGGTGCACTCCAAAAAACATAGTCCATAATTTTCATCTTCCGCGAACCATTGCGGTTACTGCTTTGCATAGCATTCCAAGCTACCGATTTATCTATTATACACGAAACATTCATATGCTTTAATAATCTGCTTGGACAATCATAAGCATCAGAAACTGGTTGTACCTTTTCCCCCAAACGTTGTACGATCTCGTTAGCCTTGTAAAATGTCATATTTATATGTGCGTCGAGTATTTCAAGAATAATATCAGGTCTTTCTAAATCGGTGATTGTATTATATGGTCCGTCATCTAATTCGTTTAAATGAATTCCGGTTAATTGAGCATACAATTTTGAAGAATACTTTTGAGATAAAATAAATAAAAACATAAATATTGCTCTTTCGGTAATTCTCGTTGGTAGATTAGGTAATGGATTACCCACAAGAATTTGTAGAATGCGATGAGGTATCCAAAACTGGGGGTTGAATTTACACAGTTTTGTAAACAAACGTATAATGCTTACATGAGCAATAACGCTTAGCATTATGTAAAATGCGTTAAGTTTCATACTCCATTTTGGAGAAGGAATTATGGGAACTAGAGGAACTAATTCATCAAACCATACAACCATACTTGTTTCACCATGTCGTAAATTGTGGTCTTTTAAAGCAAGATGTAAAAAGACACAATTACCACTATAATCAATTTCTCCTTGTGCAATCAACTCTAGAAGAGTTAATGATGTATTTTCTGATACGGCCTGAGCATAACCTGTAATATCTGGTGACACCCATTTTATGGAATAATTCATAGCTTCGGATACTATTGTTGTACCGCCATAATCAGAGCCGTTAATATTTATAGGTTCACCGACTGTATTTCGAACAAAATTTACCGATGGTGGACGTGTTATTAATGCTACCTTAAGCTGATATTTATTCATGTTACGAAGTTTATTTGGAAATATAATAGATTTAGTAGTATAACAATTAAAAGAAAAATCATCAAAAAATGGGTTGTAGAAATGTAAAATTAATTTGTTTTGGCATAGGTCGTCTTCATATACAGATTGTAGTACTGTAAAATCCAAAAATTTTTTTTTCCATGCATAAAGCAACATTATATTTATAGATTCGATTGGAATCCTTTTTTTAACAATTATTAGAAACAAACAGTATGGTCTTATTGTACTAGGCGATAAGCTTATGTAAAATTTTAGATTTCTTTTTAATTCCAGCACTAATAAGTCTGTTAAATTCTTACTTTTATGATGAGCAGTTAATAAAGAAATAAATAATGTTATTTTTCTCAGGCTTACTAAAGATTCGTGAGGACGAAGAAACTTTTCATAGTCATCTAATTTAGAAATATCCAAAACTATAATTGACTTTTGTGATATTATCAACTTAAAAACTGAAGTAATAATGTTTACATAATTGTTGTCTACATCAGTTGCATTTTTATGTTCTTGTAAAATTAATGTTACTTGGTAAGGTCTAACTTTATTTAAAATATCATTCTTAAAAATTTTATCAAAATGGTCATTTGTTGCAGAGGTGTTAACATAATGTATTTTGTAGCTTGAAGAAAGATATAAGATTAATAATATACGTTTTATATGAATAAGCCTCATATTCCATTATTTTGTAACTTGTTGATTTAAAGTGCAATAGGTATGGTTCCTTTTATACGCAGAAAATAATTTGTAATGAAATATGCACAATTCATATTATACAATATTTTATAATAAAACCATGGTCATTCATGCTAAATATAAAACGAATTCCTCAAAAATATATATATAAATAAAATATATATTTTATTCCTGTAAAATATATAGTTTAAATTTGTGCAAAATGAAAAATCGTAAATTTAATTTTTGAACTAGTTCTATTTTGAATTATCGACTAAGCATAACGTAGGTATTATATTCATGATTGTCATTAAGAACTCGCAATTTCCTCTCATAATATTACTTTGTAGACAATCTAATAAAGTGCACTTGCTAATAATTCAGCGCTATCGTGATCAATTGTATATCAAACAATAAGAAGTCTTTTTCCATCTTATTAAATTAATGTTATTTATCTTACTATATCTAATACATTTTATAGTGTATAGTACATTCAGTTTAAGTTTTACAAACTAAGATTAATATAATGAACTAATAGCTCCACCAGAAACACTATAGTTGAGATTAAATGTCCAGCGGTACAAACAAATACAATATTTTTTTTAGTGCTATTAGCTTCAAAATTTTTACGCTTTTCTGAATTAGCGATTGGTGGCTTACTACTTTCTACCCATTTTTCTATTAATCCCGATTCAATAATTCTTACAAACACCTCATCGAATTTTTCTGAATAAGGGGAACCAGGTGTAAAAGCAAATCCTTTCCAAGTAACCCAAAAACATGGCTTCATTACACGTAATTTTGGTGCACCGTCATCGGTTAAAAACTTTCTAACCATTGCATCTCCAAAAGTCTCAGATACAATACACACCATGTTTTTGTTTTTCAAAATTTTATCAGGACAGTCATTCATGTTTTTGAGAAATCGAGTTTTCCTTTTTAAGCTTTTTAAATATTGAATATATTTAGTATCTCTTTCAAGAATAGTAAATGTCAAGTTAAAAAACGGTTTATAAATGTACGGAATTAACCCAGATTTATCCAAATCTTTGTAACTATTAAAAGGTACCATATTTGTCGTTCGTAAACTTTTGTCAGTAATTTTAGCATAATATGTTGTTGTATAAGAAACTGACAAAATAATAATAAAACCTATTAATACTCTTTCTTTTACGTAATATGGATGTTTATGTGAAGAAACACCAAGAATCACTTGTAGTACATAAAACCAAGACCAAATCTTTTTATTGAAATTCAAAAGCTTCGATACATATACTATAATATTGATGTACAAGGCTGTAAAAATAATACCAGCATAAACTTTTTTAGAAATTTGTATGCTAGAAAAATATAAATTAGGTACTAATGCACAATATCCGTTTGTTCGTAGTATCATACTACGTTCTAGAAGGTCATGAAACCACATATATAATTGATTTCCAGCAAAGTCAATTTCACCATTAAGCACTGCGTTCATAACATCTGTCTGATTATATAAATCATTATAACTTTCAACGAGTGTAGGTTTTGTGACGATTGTGAAATTTAAAACGTTTGATACAGTATCGATAAAAAAATAATCACTACCATTTATATTTACGATGTGGCCTGATGTATTTCGTTGTAAGTAAATGCTTGGAGGTTCATGAACAAAAATTGTGGTTAAGCTATAACCATTCATGTTATGTAACTTATCAGGAAATAATTTAATATTCTTTGAGTAAAAAACTGATTCACAAATATTTACGAATGGGTTGTAAAAATGGATGACTGTATTGAAAAAATCAAAGTTGCTGTAAATCATTTCCAAAACTGTGAAATCTACAAATTTTTTTTCCCACGCTTTTTTTAAAAAGTTTTTGATACTATAGTCGTCTTCTGCTTGACGATTTACAATTATTGTTAGCCAACGTGGGCGAATAGATCTTGGGAAAAGGTCAACATATGTGTCTAGTACTATTTTTAATTCAGAGTAATTAGCTTTAGTAGTTTCTTCAGAATACAAATAAACTGATACGAATAATGACGAGTATCGTGGAGAACCAAAAATTGGATAAGACAGAATATCATTAAAAATTTGAGCATTTTCAAAATCTATTATTATTGTTGGAAAATCTTTAAGGAGAAACTTTTTAACGTATTCTGTTTCAGAAGAAACTTGGTCAGATATTCGATTAACAAGTAGTACAATTTGGTAAGGACTCATTTCATCAATTATATCATTTATTAATATTTTCAATGGATTTCGATTTAAACTTGCTTTTAGCATCACATTGTTACAAACCTTTTGAATTAAAAGCAGAAACATAAATAATTTCAACATCACAAATTTCTTGTATTTGAAATTTTGCATCTTTAAGTCTTATAAGTTATGTTTATAAACAATTTTAATTATCAATTTAATATGATACTTTTAATAAAGTTTATACGATAGTTATTACTATCATGAGTATAAGTTTAGAAATAGTTAAAACAAAAGATTTTTCGTGTAAATATTTATGCAGATATATATAATATGATTGCACATTAATATAGAATCAATTAAATTAAAGATAAAGTACCTTTTTTCATAGATCATTAATCATGAAATGTTTAAAAACATTTTTGCAATTTTATAATAAGTTCCTCGTTTAACAAATTTTAGAAAAATTTTAAATTAAGTATAAGTTTAGTTAAAAAAATTATATGAATAATAGGAGTACATTAGCTGATGAAATCATTTATATACTCTTTTATAGAACATGCATTAGTATAATTAAATCGAAATAAAAAATAATCAATACATTAGAGACCTAGTTATTCTTTAATAGTGGTTAATATTATACATACTTATATATTTTTGTAGCATATGTTACACTACAATTTTTTGATTAACTATTTCAGTTTCTAATGATAAGCAATAATGAAAATAAAATTATTCGTTTTAATGTACATTAAAAATCATTATTATAGTTTTATTTTACAATACATAACATTTTTTTAAAAAAATAAAAAAATTTTGATAAATATTTTTTGTATTTAAAGCCACTTCGGTAAATAATTAATTCTCCGAAAAACACGGAAATAGAAACGATGTACCCTAAAAACAGCGTTGTCATATATTGTATAAATCGTTCATTTTGTGAATTCTCATTATCATCTAACACAGATCTAAATTTTATAATATTCTGCCACTTTGACATGATACCTGACTCTATGATTCTTATTATGATTTCATCGAATTTTTTCACATATGGAGATGCAGGCGTAAAACAAAATGACTTCCAACTTACATAAAAATGAGCGTTTGACACAGTCATCAACTTCGACTTTCCGTTTATAAGATGAAACCTATGGACCATATTGTTAGCTACACTGGCAGGCAAAATACAGAATGCACTTTTGTTCAACATCATCCAATCGGTGCAGTTTAATTGATTAGACCAGGTTTTGGCCTTATTTCTTAGCCTATTTAGTACGATTTCTTTATCGCCATAAGCTTCAAAAGTTTTATTAAAGAAATCTGGTGAAACTAACGGAGTTAGGCCAGAGTTGTCTAGGTCGATAAAACTTTTAAAGGCTAACTTATCGTCGATGAATTTGATATCTGTTATTTGTGCATAGTAGTTGGACACGTAGAAAAGACTGAGAAGGATAATAAAGCCTGCGACGATTCTTTCTCGAAACACGCGAGGCTGCTTCACTGGATTTCCAAGGATCATCTAAAACATTCTTAATGTATATCTGTAATAATTAATATTCAACCTGCATGCACACGAACGAATTTTATACATGCTTATCTTGAATATCATCTGTTATAAAATTACAAAATAGACAAAAATAAAATAAAGTAGAGCATAGTTTCTCTACATTCTAATTTTCAAAATGGTATGCAAAAGTACTTAACAGTTATAAAAAATACAAATCTAAGTGCATGTTTTGAAATTTCCAAAAAGTGTAAATTAGTGGATTGCGGTTATTTGTATAAATAAATGTACCACAGATTATTATATACATTGCATATATTTTGTAAAAATTGCATATTTACGTAAACCACACTTATTATTTGCATCACATATGAAATATATAATTCGAAAAAATAAAAATAATAAATATTATGCGATTAATGTAATGTAACTTAACGTAATCTAATGTAATGCGCTCAGAGTATTCTCAAAAAATCAATAGCGTTTGATTAGCAACGAATTTTTGTATATAAAAAAAACTTTAATTTTTATTTATACATAAAATTTTATAAATTAATTAATAATTTCAAAAATATTTTGTAATTGCCTATGTATACATATAAAGTAAATATAAAAACAATCTGCTGTAATTTTAAACTAATTAATAAATTGTTTTTTTCAACACGTGCATGAAAAAGGCCCTTTTTCGAGCATCAGAAATGAATGGAAAGTTGAATATTTCTCGGCAGCGGGTGTAAAAGTTTTACCTCCCGCTGGAGCGGGAGGTAATGGATTTTTCCCAACACGCGCAAGAAGTAGGCCCTTTTCTATGCCTAAAATTGGTAGAGAAAGTTGAGCATTTCGAGCGTATTTTATAAGACAGGGCGGAAATG